>JBCEWC010001780.1:0-38386 GCA_038996855.1 Solanum aculeatissimum | reverse complement strand
ATCTACAGAGGGAGAAGGAAGCAAAGAAGGAACCACCAACACTAAGGCAAAAGGGAATAAAAGACAACATAACTCATCAGGGAGGAAGGGATAATTGAGAATCCCATACAAAAGGGAGACATAAGCAAGGAGCATGCAGAAAAGCATCTACCCATAAAAAAGAGACAAGGTATTGACTTATCTTCCCATGAGAAGAATGAGCTAGCTCTTCTAGACCATTCTCTCATTCCCCTTTATTTTGATGATTCTCTTACTAGTTACTCCCCCACCCCCCTCCCCCGGAGTTGTTGGAGGTAAGGAGGTTGTGAAGGAGTACCATATTAATCTGTAGGATGGGGAACCTGATTGGGGGAATCTGACACATGTTTGGCATGAGGTTTCCACTGACCCTAGGCTAGACTGTAGAGCCTCTACTACCCCCTTTATCCCTTCATGATGAGTTGAGCCCCCTTATGAAGTCTAATATGGGAGCTATGGCTAAAGAGTTAGGATCAGTGGCAAGCACCAGTTCCACAGGGAATAGATCCAAAAGGAACAAACTGAGAAAAAAAAAGATGCCCTTAAGAAGAAAATAGAAAAATAGCAATTCTGTTCTGAAGTGACTCTGAGTATGGGGAAAGAAAATATATCTGAAGGATCCAGGGAGAAAATCCAGGATGCAGGAAAAAAGGATTGAAGAGTGTTAGAATGACATAAAAAGGATTAGCGTTTGATTTAGGGGTGTTAGGAGACCTTAGAAAGGCAAAAACGGGGCATAGAATTTAACTAAATTACGAATTAACCATTAATGAAACAGATAGAATTTACAGAAAACAGGGCCTCACGGAGGACACCTAGTGGTCGTGTCCTGGCTCACGGGTCGTGGTCCTATCCCAGGGACCATACATGATCCTGAACCCAGCCCTGCACCTTGGCAACTCTCTGGACCAACCCACGGGACCCTTCACGGACCATAAAGACTCACACGGACCGTGAAGTGGTCGGTGGGGTTACACTTGGTTTATGGCTTGGACCCCAACCCTTAGGAACACTCTGGGCTAACCCACGGAAGCCACCACAGACCGTGGACCACCAAACGGTCTGTGGTCCCACACTTAGACCCCAATCTAGAACCCTTTTCCAGCATACTTCCAATTACGGGCAGTCTCACAGCAAAGGTCATAACTTTGACATCCGAACTCCGAATTGAGTGAAACCAGTTGTGTTGCGAAGATAACTCAAAGAGATTTGATTTGATATATAATATCCTACATAGTTCATCTTGTACCAAAAGATATGACCTCTCAAATGTAGTGTTTCCTAAACGGCCTTACAACCTTCCACCAAAACAATTCTCTTGAATCTGGCCACTTAAATACAACCCATGGCTATCAAAATTCAACCATGATAAGTTTAACACTAACCTTGACCAACCATTACGAAGTTCAAAAATTTTTAAGTCGTTACATCATCTCCCCCTTAGAAATATTCGTCCTCGAATGAGCTAAAACTATGGCTTGAGGACAACAATCAAACAAGAGACATTTCATCAAAACTTATAACGGATCATCCATCATTTCAAAAGTCTTCCAAAACTCATATCAAAACATCATTTAAATCATTTTCGTGCTCATATATGCATGCAATGTTATGAAACTCAAGAATTTAAAGAATTAGGACCATAAAAGGATAGAACCTAGTACCATAGGCTTGAGTAGATTGGAAGAGATAGGGATATCCCTCCATCATGTCCAACTCCGCTTCCCACGTTGCACTCTCCACTTCTTGGTTCCTCCAAAGCACCTTGACCGAAGCTACCTCCTTGTTGCGAAGCCGCTTCACTTGCCTATCAAAAATCTCAGTCGGCACCTCTTCATAGGTCAAATTCTCCTCAATCATCATGCCCTCCAAAGGTGCAATTGCCTTAGGATCACCAACCAACTTCCTCTACATAGACACATGGAATACCAGATGAATGGAGCTCATGTCCAAAGGCAAATCCAACCTATAATCCACATTGTCGACCCGCTCCACAATCTCATAGGGTCCAACGTACCGGGGGCTCAACTTGCCCTTTTTCCCAAAACGCATGATGCCTTTCATGGGGGACACTTTGACATAGACCCACTCACCAATGTGAAATTCAAGATCCCTCTTCCTAATATCCGAATAAGACTTTTGGCGACTTTGAGCCGTCTTCAATCACTCCCTAATAAACTTCACTTTTTTAATGGCCTCAACAATCGAATCCGGGCCTAACAAGGCTGCCTCACTTATTTCAAACCAACCAACCAGAGATCTATATATCCTACCATACAAAGATTCAAAAGGAGCCATACCAATGCTAGCATGAAAGTTATTTTTATAAGCAAACTCAATTAAAGGTAGATGACCATCCCAATTTCCTTGGAATTCCAACACACAAGCCCTCAACATATCCTCCAAGGTTTGAATCATCCTTTCGGCTTGCCCATCAGTTTGAGGATGAAATATGGTGCTCAATTTGACCTTAGTACCAAGTCCCTTGTGAAAAGACTTCCAAAAATTAGAAGTAAATTGAGTACCGCAATCCGATATAATAGACCTCGGTATGCCATGCAATCTCACCAACTCTCGAATATACACCATGGTATACTCCTCGACACTATAGGTAGTCTTAACCGGTACAAAGTCAGTTGACTTGGTCATCCTATCAACCACGACCCATATAGAATCAAATTGTGTCCGAGTACGGGGTAACCTAAACCATAAAATCTATGTTCACGTCTTCCCACTTCCAAGTAGGAATTTCAATATCTTGTGTCAAGCCACTGGGCCTTTGATGTTCCAATTTTACTTGTTGGTAATTACGACATTCTGACATGAACTTGGCTATATCCTTCTTCATACCATGCCACAAATACAACTCTCTCAAATCTTGATGCATTTTGGTAGATCTCGGATGAATAGAATATTGAGAATTATAAGGCTCTTTCATGATAATCTCCCTTAATCTATCAAAATCCGAAACACACACACGGACTTGGTATCGTAGCACACCATCTCCCCCTTAGGAGAAAACCTCAATCTTTCCATCGATAACCAACTTTTTCAACTCTACCAAGGAAGGATCTAGGTCTTGTTTTGCCTTAACATCAACTACTATCAGTGACTCGACTCTATCTTGAACAAGAATTTCACCATTGTCGGATTCGGCCAACCTTACACCAAACATTAACAAACGGTGCACATCCTTCACTATATCCTTTTTCCATTCATCCATATATGTCACACTTCCCATGGAGAGCCTACTAAGGGTGCCTGCCACAACATTAGCCTTGTCGGGATGATAAAAACACTCATATCATAGTCCTTGAGAAGTTCCAACCATCTTCTTTGCCTCAAATTAAGGTCTCTTTGGGTAAACACATATTGCAAACTCTTGTGATTGGTGAAGACATCCACATGAACCCCATACAAATAATGTCGCCAAATTTTCAAAGTAAACACCACCGTCGCCAACTCAAGATCATGGGTTGGATAATTTTGTTCATGCATCTTCAATTGTCGGGAAGCATAAGTTATTACCTTACCATGTTGCATAAGCACACATAATAATATACCACAAACCCATCTAACCTATTAGGCAAAGTCAAAATCAGAGTTGATGTGAGTCGATCCTTCAAAGTTTGGAAACTTTTCTCACATTCATTTGTCCACACAAATTTGGCCTTCTTTTGAGTCAACTTAGTCAATGGGGATGCTATAGAGGAAAACCCTTCAAATAACCTCTTATAATAACCGACTAAACCAAGGAAGCTTCGAATATTCGAAGGAGTCAACGGTCTAGGCCAATCATTCACCGCTTCAGTTTTCTTAGGATCAACCTTAATGTCATCACCAGACACTACATGACCAAGGAAAGCAACTTCTCCCAACCAAAACTCACACTTGCTAAACTTGGCATACAATTGCTTCTCCCTCAATATTTGAAGCACCGACCTCAAGTGATCCATATGCTTTTGCTCACTACAGGAGTAAATCAATATGTCATCAATCAAAACTACCATAAAACTATCAAGGAAAGACTTGAACACTCGATTCATAAGGTCCATAAACACCGCTAGAGCATTAGTCAACCTAAATGACATCACTAGAAACTCAAAGTGACCATAACGAGTCTGGAAGGCCATCTTGGGAATGTCATACTCCCACACCTTCAACTGGTGATAAATCGAACGAAGGTCTATTTTAGAGAAATGAGTAGCTCCTTGAAGTTGGTAGAACAAATCATCAATTCTAGGCAACGGGTACATATTCTTAATAGTCACCTTGTTCAATTCTCGATAATCAATAAACATCCAGAGTGACCCATCCTTCTTTCTCACAAACAACATGAGTGCACCCCAAGGTGAAATGCTCGGCCAAATATAACTCTTTTCTAACAAATCTTTCAACTGATCTTTTAATTCTTACAACTCCGTCAGGTCCATACGATAAGGAGGGATAGAAATAGATTGAATATCCAGAAGGAGATCTATACCAAAATCCACCTCTCTATCGGGAAGAATACCGAGCAAGTCCTTGGGAAACTCATTAACCACTGGAATCGATTCAAGCCTAGGTGACTCACCCTTCACATCTCTAACCCGCACAATATGATAAATGCACCCCTTATAAATCATCTTCCAGGATTTGAGGTAGGAAATAAACTGACCCTTAACCACGGAATTACTACCCTTCCACTCCAACACGGGTTCATTAGAAACTTGGAATTTAACGTTCCTAGTTCTACAATCAACCGACGCATACGAGGCATACAACCAATCCATCCTAAGAATAACATCAAAATCATACATCTCAAGTTCTACAAGGTCACCGGGGAACACTTTATGTAACTCAGAGATAGGACAACCCCGATACACTTTCCGAGCAATAATAGACTCACCCATAGGAGTATACACCGAATAAGGTTCCCTTAGAGTTTTGGGACTTAAACCAAATTAAACAGCCTAGAGAGGAGCCACAAAAGATAAATTGCACCTGGATCAAGTAAAGCATAAGCATCAAAAATTAAAGATTTTTAACATACCAGTCACGACGTCCGGAGCTTGCTCCACCTCTTGGTGGGCATGAAGAGTATAGAACCTGTTGTTCTTAAGAGCACCACAAATCGGAGGCTTCGATTGTCCTTGATCACCGGGAGCCGCTTGATCCTTCTTCACATTCTTTGGGCAATTAGAGATCTTGTGGCCCAAACTGTTACACCTATAGCAAGCACCCATAACTCTCCTACATTCACCCATGTGGCTACCATCACATTAGCCATAACGAGGAAACTGGGGACCACCCCCAACTTGTGCCTTAAGAGGAGGCTCCCTTGGATTATCAACCCTCACATTTGAACCTTGTCCTTGTTGAAATTGGCCAAACCCACCACCACTCTTGGAGTTGGATAATCCACCATCAATCTGGGCCCTCATAGCCTCACTCGCCCTCCTTTCTTTAAGCTTTTCACCCTCAATTTGCTCGGCATAAGTCATGAGTCTTGAGATGTCCATTTCTCGAATAAGTATTGCCATACGACACTCTTTCACAACCAAATCAGAGACATCAGAGATGAATTTATGCATTCTTGCATGGGGTCAGATACAAGTATGGGAGCATATTTGGAAAGCTTAGTAAATTTGAAAGCATAATCACTCCCAGTCATACCACCCTATCGAAGATTGATGAACTTGGTCATTTTGGCCTCTCTAAGCTCAAGAGGAAAGAATCGATCAAGGAAGGCCATTTTGAACTCTTCCTATCCAACCTTGAGATCAACCATACTCTCAACTAACCACTGATTATACCACACTTGGGCCAGATCATTCAATTCATATGCAGCCAACTCAACCTTCTCCTCAGAACTAACCCCCATTATGGTTAACACTTTAGTCAGTTCATCAATGAACTTTTGAGCATCCTCGTCCATTTTTTAGCCAAAAAACACCATAGGGTTCATCCGGGTGAAATCCTTCACCCTAGTGGTCGGAGTACCAACAGTTGCAGGATTAGCTGGCCGGTCTTGGTTTGCCACGGCGTAGGCCAACATGGACACCATATTCCTGAACTCTGCATGAGACACTTGTTCCTCTACCAGTGCCCGAGGGGCTTGTTCCTCAAATTCTGGAGCTTTCACTCATCGCCCAAAGGAAGATAGAAGTCATCACCAGTCCCTACATGATTAGAACATGTAGATAAAAAGTATGGATTAGCATAACTATGTACTAAGTATGCGGGAATGCAATGCATATGATAATATAGTATGACGAAATGAGATGATAAGGGGACAAGTGATACGAAAAAACTGCACATAGATAAAAGAGGAGTATATCTTAATAATATGTCATTCCATGATGCATCAAATGCACCCTAAGATCATATTATAGCGGGGATGTGACCTCAACCGATAATAGAGGGAACCCAAGAGAGATACTACTTCGATTCGGACTACTTGTCAGGTAGATCCCTAGTCAACCCTTGAACAAAGGGATACATAACAAGTCAATCCCATTTAGAGAGATATCCCATGTTGGCACATGGTTTGACAGAAAAGAGTATGGACCCTTGGAGATAGTCTACCCCAACTCCAATCCATTGGTACTAAGCCTCATCCCACGGGAATACATATATATATCCATGCAACCTCTTCAAAACGGAGAGTTGACATTCTTTTCAAAACCATACATCATTAGACAAACCAAAATATGATTAAATCCATATCCATACATAGGCTAAAAAGCCAACAAGAATTTCCATAACCATTTCCATATCAATGCAATAGGAGTAGCCCATCTACATAGCTTATCATATCAAGCCTTCGTAACATATCAAAATAGTGCAAGCACCCATAATGCTCAAAGAGCCATAATAAGAGACTATGTGATTACAAGCCTTAACATATCATATCATATTAAGAGGGTCATGCACTTAACAAGAGGTTCATCATAACCATTCTTCAATGCATATGCCATGAATGAGAAATCAAGTGCATGGGTAATGGAGGATTCAAACTTTAAACCACAATTCAATAGATAATTTAACATAATTCATGAGAAAATCCCAATTTCAAGCATAATGCAATTTACCCATGCATATTAAACCAATAAAGGGACATGCACATTGATCCTTTAAGAATTTCCGTGAATTTCATAAAATTGAAACTTAAATCATCATCAAATTACCTAATTTCTACAACCCACAACTCAATGCAAAGAAATACATCAAAGTTTAAAGAACTCATAATTAAAGAAAGCTTAAATTCATAATTTAAAGAGGAGGGTTTTTGGGTCTTCATGGATAAAAGATAATACATGAATCAAACCCACATACCTAGATATTAGCCAAGAGAATTGAATGAATTTGCAAGGAATATGATTTTCCCCAATTTCTTCAATCTTTCATAAATGGAGGTCAAGAGGATTGAGAGAATTTTAGTGAGGATTGAAGAGTGTTAGAAATACATAAAGGGGATTAGGATTTGATTTAGGGGTGTAAGGAGACCTTAGAAAGGCTAAAAGGGGCATAGGATTTAACTAAATTATGAATTAACCATTAATGAAACGGATAGAATTTACAGAAAACAAGGCCTCATGGAGGACACCCAGTGGTTGTGTACTGGCTCACGGATTGTGGTCCTGTCTGTGGGACCATACTTGGTCCTGAGCCCAGCGCTGCACCTTGGAAACTCTCTGGACCAACCCACGGGACCCTTCACGGACCGTGAAGGCTCACACGGACTGTGAAGTGGTCCATGGGGTCACACTATTTTCATGGCTTGGACCCCAACCCTTAGGAACACACTGGACCAACCCACGGAAGCCACCATAGACCGTGGACCACCAAAAGGTCCGTGATCCCACACTTAGACCCCAATCTGGAACCCTTTTCCAGCATACTTCCAATTACAGGCAGTCTCACTGCAAAGGCCATAACTTTCACATTCGAACTCTGAATTGAGTGAAACCAGTTGCGATGTGAATATAACTCAAAGAGATTTGATTGGTTATATAATATCTCACATATTTCATCTTCTACCAAAATATATGCCTTCTCAAAGTCAGTGCTACCTAAACGGCCTTACAACATTCCACCAAAATAATTCCCTTGAATCTGGCCACTTAGATACAACTCATGGCTACCCAAATTTAACCATGACAAGTTCAACACTAACCTTAACCAAAAATTATGAAGTTCAAAAATTTTTGGGTCATTGCATCATCACTAGCTCATAAGTGATAGTTTTCGATTAGAGAAACTCCCTGATAGTACATAACCTGATTTTGACTAAGTTGCATATTATTGAGTCTATTTTAAAGCATAGTTTTTCTTTTAAACTTACATTGCTTTACTAAGTTGAGTCCTTTGAGTTGAGTGACTTTTGAGCATGCTTTTTATTCTAGCTATTTTACATACCATATATTTCATTTACTGAGATTATTTGGCTCTGCATCATTTTATGATGCAAATACAGGCATTGGAGATCCTCAACTGACACACCATTGAAGATCATCTTACTTTCAGCTTTTAGTTAGTCCTCTTTGCATTTAGAGGGACTAGTATTTTGTGATGACCTAAAATAATTTTATCTTCATAATCGTCGGTCAAGGGTTAGTGTTGAACTCGTCATGGTTGAATCTTGGTAGCCACGGGCTGCATTTAAGTGGCCGGATTCAAAAGGATCATTGATGAATATTGTAAGGTCGGTTGGGCAGTGGACTTTGAGAGGTCATATCTTTTGGTACAGGATGAATTGTGTGGGACAATATATATCAGATTGAATCTCTTTGAGCTATATTCACAACTCAACTGGTTTCACTCAATTCAGAGTTTGGATGTAAAAGTTACAGCCCTGGTAGTGAGATTACCCATAATTGGAAGTATGCTGGAAAAGGGTTTCAGAATGGGGTCTAAGGGTGAGACCACGAACCGTTTGGTGGTCCACGGTCCGTGGGGGTGGTCCTAGGTTGGTCTAGTGTGCTCCTAGGGGTTGGGGGCTAAGCCATGGACCAAGTGTGGTACCACAGACCACTTCACGGTCTGTGTAACTTTTCATGGCCCGTGAAGGGTTCCGTGAGTTGATCCAGAAAGTTTACCAAGGTTTGGGGTTAGACTCCAGACTAAGTGATGCTCCAAGGACAAGTACATAGTCTGTGTGTGGCTACACGGTCCGTGAGGCCCCTCGTGAAGTGATCCAGAAAGTCCCTCGAGAGTTCAAGCCGAAGCCAAGACCTAGTGGGGTCTCACGGTCCACGAGCCTCTGGATGGCCACTGGGTGCCTTCCGTGAGCCACTATGTTCAATGATCTAGTCCATTTCATTAATTGTTAATTCATAATTTAATTAGATCCTATGCCCCTTTTAGGCTTTCTAAGGTCTTCTAACTCCGCTAAATCAAATCCTAATCCACTTTTATCAATTCTAACACTCTTCAATCCTCACCAAAATTCTCTCAATCCTCTTGACCTCCATTGATGAAAGCTTGAAAAAATTTGGGAAAAATCATCTTTGTTGCAAAATCATCCACTTCTCTCGACTAATTTCAAGGTATGTGGGATTTATTCATGGATTCCCTTTCATCCATGAAGACCCAAGAACCCTCCTTTTTAAATTATGATTTTAAGCTTTCTTTATTGTTGTATTCTTTAAATTTTGAAGTATTTAATTGAATTGAGTTGTGGGTTGTATAAACTAGGTGATTTAAAGTTTATTTAAGTTTGAATTCTGTGAAGTTTCAATGGATTTGATGAAGGTCAAGTTATGCATGTCCCCTTTACTCTTTAACTATGCATGGGTAGTGTTTTAATGATGGTTTAAGTGTTGATTTAACTTGAATTTCTTATGGACTACTGTTGATTTGAATTTAAAGTATGAATTCTAGTACCCTTGTTACTCTCATTGTTACTCATGGCATTTGCATGCATGATCGTGGATTTTCATGATGGTTTTGATGTGGGCTAAGTCCCAAATCTTTATGACTATGATTTTGAACAAGTATGGGTTATGACAAAAATGTGATCACATAATGTCTATGATATGGCTCTTTGAGCAACATCGGTGTTTACACCAATATGATATGACAAGATATGACAAGTATGGAGCTACTCTTATGCATGAAGTAGGACATGAAAGTGTATTAGGATTTTTAGCCCATGAAGTATGATTATGAAATGTGTTTGACTCTTGTTAAGTATGCATAAGAGTAATGAAAGTGATTTGGCTTTTAAGCCCAAGTATGCATGGTTTGATGTTCAAGTGTCAAGTTTCTATTTTAAAAGCATGTATATGTATACGTATTCTTGTAGGATGATGACTTAGTACCGAGAAGGATTGGAGTAGTAAGTGGGCTATCCCCAAGGGTCCACTCCTTTCTCGAAACTATGTGCCAATGTAGGTTACTACCAAAATGGGAGGCTTGTAAGGTATTCTTTGATATGATATGATATGATATGCTATGTTATGTAAATCCTTCCTAAATGACCGGATCGTAAGGAAGGTGGTCATCACACCGAAATGGGAGGACCGTAAGGTGTGGTGTAGATTACCTTTAGCAAGTAATCTTCTCTGATCTAATGGGAGGCCTCATCTGGCAAGTTCATTTTATAGCTCACATGAGTTTGGATGTCGATTATGGTTCCATACCCTCTATACTATAAGCATTATGGCATTTCATGCATCATGGTTATCATGGCATATTGATATACTATCCTTTATTATATTCTCTTTCTATGTATGTGCCCTTTCCATCTAGGTTATCTATAGGTTCATGTGCATATACATTTGCATGCCCGCATACTTAGTGCTTAATTGTGCTAACCCATATGCTTTGTCTACATGTTCTAACCATGTAGGGACCGGTGACGACCTCTATGTACCGTTGAACGACGAGTGATCTCCTTGAAGCTATTTGGTTGTGGTGAGCTCTTTTGTTCAAGGGCAATATCTACTTTCCTCTTCCTTGTGTTGTTTTACTTTCTTTCTTTAAGACTTGAGGGTGAGCCCGTATTATGTCGAGGCCCTGCTCTATCTTATGTAGAGGTTATGTTGGACATGTTAGAATCTTGCACGTTGTATTATATTTTGGTGAGTTTTTATGACTATTTATATTTGGCTATAAGAATGATACTATGATTATGCTTGGACTTGTGAATGTTGGGAATGTGCTTATGTGGAAAGTCCCATAACCCGGTGTGCCCCATAGCGTGAGTCCTACTTACCCACCCCTTAGAAATACTTGTTTTGTTCTATGCGATTCATGCTCATCCCATTCCTGGCAACATCCTCATAGCTTGAGTCCAAAGCCCCGTTTTCCCCTAGAATTATGTGCTATGTGTTTATATTTTTGCGCTTCCGAACCGATGATGTGAGTGATGATGCTATGATGGCTTGATCGGGGACCTTCGGGTTCTTCTTTGCCATGTCACATCTAGGCCCCACTTTCGGGTCGTGACATATTTCTTCATTTTTAGAGTAGTTTTTTAGAGGTAGTCATGGACCTGTTATTGGCAGCTTGTTAATTGTTAGATAGAGGCTTCACAGACAGTGATAGAGTAGAGTTGTTATTTCTATTTCTTAGACTTAGTTCTTTTAAAACTAATTATTATGATGTTGAATTGATTTGTATTGCTATTATTAAAATTGTTCTTTCATTGAGTTATTGACTTGGTTAGTCCACTTGTCGCCTCCTAATTATTAATTTGAGTATTCTGCTAAGTGATTGAATAAGTGATCATAACAAGTGGTTCTCATGGGGACCAATAATGATTTTTGAGTACCAACCTGCCTAGAGTACCCTCTCGGGGCATGACATTTGCACCATTGAAGGAGGAGAAATATCTAAAAATCATCCAAATAAACGTGTATAGCTCACTTTATAATAGGTTCTGAGTTCATAACTATAGACAAAACATGTTAAGAAGGTGAATATATATGAAATGTTTTAGAAGACATTCTATTTTGGCCCAAATTAATGAATCATATATGTATACATTAAGATAGTCAAGTTGGAATAAAAAGGGTTGGAAGCGTTATATATAATGGTAGGTCATGTCATATACGACGAAGACACAATACTATTAGATAAGTACTCTCTAATGAACTTATCACAATTGACAATATAAAGTCAAAGAACAAATGTGTTAGATCTACTTACAAAATAGTGGATATCTCAAGATCTAGATTTAAGGAGATCAAATAAAATCATTGATGACGGTTTAACATTGTCAAAATAATTTTATGGTCCATTCTCGTAATGAGATAATTCTCATTAACAAGGATAAGACATTAAGATATTTTAAGAATTTTTAAGTTTGATATAGGGTATATCAAATAGTGTATCTATGGAATAATATATTTTGAAATCACCTATGTAATTATGAAGTGTAAGTTGCTTCATGGAGAATCTTATAAGGCCAATTCGTTTTGCATTTATGAACCATGAAGTGTTCATGGCTGACATGAATAAAATAATGAGAACAAAAAATAATTAAAGGGTTAATTGTGTGATTCATGTTGTATAAGTATACTTCAAAGCTCGATTATTAAAGATATTGAATCTACCAATTAATCGAGCATATCCAGTATATGTTCACTATGAAAAATACAAAGAAAAACATACTTATCCAAATAAAATTAATTCTTATTTACAAATCACGCAGTTGTTAATGTGTATGTTTTAAAAACATCCATTATCCATTCATGTGAAAGATTATGGGTTTAAGTAAGGTGTGATGAATTAAGAAATGAGAATCAGAAAATGCAAGCGGTACTAAGTGAAGATATGTCACGACCAAAAATTGGATCACGACTAAATAAATCAAACTCAAAGTAAAAGCAACCACAAAACTTAATTTAAATCCCAAAACCTGGAGTCATGAGTACAAGAGCATCTAAAGTAATATGAATGAGTAAATACAAATTGTCTAATAATGTAAAATATAAAGTCTGAAATAGAAAACATCAAAAAAAGTCTCAATGACACAATGACAACATGAAGTTTGAGCCTCACCATTGAATCGAATAGTGATGAAGAACTCTGGTAGAACAGGGTCAACAACCACGAGGGAGTCCTTGTGCTCGATCTGCAGGGGGAAACATAGTAGGGGTGAGTACATTAAAATATACCTAGAAGTTTTAACCAACTTGGTAAATTAAATTGGACAAGCATGTAATAACGAAGAATCTTATCACCTGCAAGGAAGGAGTTAGTACAAAACATAGCATGAGGAGGAATCACAACTATAGTAGGGCCAGTGTATACATCTACCGAGCTAAGGCTACCAGGTAGAACCCATGGGGGTCTCATCAGACCATATACCACATCTCTCTAGTGTCACAATATCTCATCCTTGTCACCTGAGCAAGGCCAAGGGATTTTAAAAGCGGTATAATCTCTCCCTTTCTACCTCAACATAGGCAAGCAGTTTTATAAAAAGTTGGTACAATATCATATAATATGGTACATCTCACCCTTGCCACCTCAGTGTGGTCAAGAGATTTTATAGATATACTTATAGAGATTTTATAGATAATAGTCTAATAAGATAGATAAGTGAAAGAAATTAAAATACAACCACCCCAAGAATTGGTGTCACATGCACAAGCATCTAAGTATAGAATACTCAAATGAAATACAAGTCATAATGTCTAGTCCTCAAATAAAACAAAATATAATAGTAGAATCTTCGAAGGTCTATTGAAGGAACAAACAGAAACCCCTCGATACATTCAAAGCTCAATCCAATATAAATAGAAAGTAGATGGTGGACTGGGCTCACAACCTACAAAAATATAGCAAGGGGGTGAGCACCAAAAAATAGGATAATCAGGGAAATAGAACTAGCCTAGAGTAAAACAATGAAAAAAATAAATAACTCTTTAATTCCCAACCACAATCCACCGGACTACAACCCTACACTCAGAAAAGTCACAACACAATATAATATATAGATCACAGTAATATAGATATACTTATCAGTTGGCATAATATCTCAATATACAAGAATGTAAATAGATCCAACACTTACTCGAATTAGTGATACAATAAGTATATAACCTCATAAGCAATACAAAAGCAATATCAAGATGGGTATGATATGAGATGGAGTGAATGTCATGAAATATGAATAAATGTGATGCAATGCCACATAAATCGAATGCACGTCTGTTCTACGATACACATATGCTAACCAATATATATATGCATCACAACGAAACCCTTGGGAGTTTCACATAAGCCATGTATTTGTGAACATCATCGACAAAGACCTCGAATAATGCACACCCATCCAGAAAAGAACTCAGACCCATCCAAAAGAGACCTCAAACCCAATATCAGCCGATATATTACCTCGGCTCATCGATAGAAACCTTGGCTAAACATCGACCGGTAGAGACTTTGGCGACCAACCACATGTTACCTTACTTATCTCTCGGTCGTAAATCACAAGTATCAATGCACAAATAATAATAATGATCATAATTATATCATAGTATCAACATCAAAATGAACTCAATATCTCAATATAATCAAGAGCTTAATAACATTAGTATCTCAGTATCACCACAGTCTCAATATATATCAATCATATCATAATATAAGCACCATCTCTCTATCAATATCAAATTATTCACAAAATCATATAGGTTACAAATCCACAATTAATTTAAGAGTTGATATATCACCATAGAAACAATTATTAAACTTGAAACATCGGGATCAAGACTAAGATGATACAATACTACCCCCAAAGTACTCACATCCACACATATGGGAGCATACAAGGTTCATTCATACTTAACAAAAGGTTAGATGTCCCATTCCTCAAATAAAGTCTCGTATCAAGTCAAACCCACTGCTTTCCCCCTTCTACAGTACTCCAAATCACCAATATCTATTCAAAAATGGCATCACAATAACATAATGAATCTAATAACATGAAAATCAATTAATTCAGATGAAAAAGGTAAAATGGTCAAAAATCTCATGCTAAAAAACGTAGCTTGAATCTAAAAATTAATACATGAAAATGTTTCTCACGTAACAGGGAGTTCAATGGTGAAAACCATTTTGAAATGGACTTAATATGAGGGAGAAACCATCAATTAAAGTTCGGAAATCAAAGACTGAGAAATCCCCAATTATCCACCATTAAAATCCTAAAATTATAAGGTAAAATCATGAATTAATCAATGTAAATCAATGAAATAGGTTAGAAAATAGTTACCCAATCTAATTGTCTTTAAAAACTCAAAATCCATCTTTAAAATGAAGCTTGGAGTGTTTAAAATGGTGGGAAAGGGTTTAATCATGTCTTTTAAAAATTGAAACTGTTCAGGCACACTTTATACTTCACGAACGGAGATACTTGATCGTGAACGCTGAGGTATAGGAGGGTAGTGCTCTGCGAAGCTGGATCCACGTCTGCAAACGTGAAGGGAAAAGTTGGTTGTGCTCCACGAATGCGGGCCTTTCTCCATGAACATAGAGGTCTACATAATGTGACCTCCGCGAACGCGGCCCCAAAGGCACAAATGTTGAGTACAACTCACACCTGAACCAGAAAGAGTTTATAGTAACAACACAAATAAATTAGAAAATGGACCCTCGAGAATTCATTTCGAACCCTGTGAACAATGACCAAACATGGATTCCTACCAGAAAGGACGATCCAGACTCAATGAAATTATCAGAATTCGAATCTGGGACCTTTTGGGCCCAGAACCCAAGAACGGTCATTTAAACTAGTTTCAAACTCAAAACTCAAAATATTCACAAAAACTCTAATAATTGCAACAAAACCATTTGAACATTAGTTTCATCACTCGAAACCACTAGAGCTAACTAAATTTTGATACGAGCCTCCCAACTCTGAATGTTGATCAAAGTCAAACTATGATCCAAAATAAAATAAAAATGCAACTTTGGGTCAAATATTATTATTTTAACTCCAAATTTAGTTCTACAGGTTCTCCCAGATTCGATATTTTGGGACTAATGGAATCAACAAAATCAAATTTTGATACTCGAGACTCAAATTTACCTCAAAACTTAAAATTTTCAACTTTAAACCTTAGAAAACTCTTTCTTTTGTAAAATTCTAATTTTTTACAAGTTTTTCAAAATATGACTTTTAGACTTATTCAAAAATAATCCAAGGAAACTTTTGGAAAGGGAAAAATGATAATTTGGTTTAAAATACCAGAAATGACCTTCAAGGTCATTACTTCATCCACTACTAAAAACAATGTTCATCCTCGAACATGAGATAAGGGGAATACCTGAAGGCTCAAATAATTGAGGGTATCGGGCATGTATATTTAACTCTATCTCATATGTAGCCTAACTCTCGGGCCTATGGCTCCACTGGACCTTTATTGAAGCAATCTCTTTAATCCTCAACTTCCTCACCTGCCTATCCAGAATGACTACCGGTTGCTCCTCATAAGTCAAATTGGGGCTCAACTAAACTGAATCCATAGAAATCATATGAGACTCATCTAGAATATAACATCGCAATATTGAAACATGAAATATTGGATGGACTGAACACAGGTTGGGTGGCAAGGAAAAGTCTATAAGTCACCTCTGCCACTTTATCAAGGATCTCAAAAGGACCAATGAACCTCAAATTGAGCTTGTCTTTCTTCTTGAATCTTATAACACCCTTCAAAGGTTAGAATTTCAACCAAACCATATCACTAACTGCAAACTCCAAAGGTTGAACCCGCTTATCAGCATAGCTCTTTTGGTGAATCTAGGTTGTCACCATACTGCTAGGAATCAACTGTACCCGCTCAACATCATCTCTCAACATATCAATACCCATGCTCACCACCGCTATCATGTCAAACTAATCAATGGGCGATTTGCATCTCCAACCAAACAAAGACTTAAAAGGAGCTATCAGAATGTTGGAAAGGTAATTTTTGTTGTATGCAAACTCCGCTAGGGCAAAATGTTGGTCCCATCTAGCTCCAAAATCAACAGTACAGGGTTGAAGCATATCATTTAATACCTAAACCGTTCTCTCTGGCTTCCATCAGACTGGGGGTTAAGACTTGTACTCAAACTCAAATAGGTACCTAAATGATATTGTAAAGCCCTCAAAAACTGCAAAGTAAAAAATAAGCCTCAACCTGATACAATGGAAATACGGACCCCGTGAAGTCTCACTATTTGACTAATATAAAGTTGGGTCAGTCTTTCAGCGACATACTTTAGTGTGAGCAAAATAAAGTGGGAAAACATGGTCAATCAATCCACCACTACCCAAATAGAATCAAAACCCCTAATAATAAGAGGTAAGCCAACTACAAAGTCCATGGCAATGCGCTCCCACTTCCACTCGAGAATGGAAACCCTCTGAAGCTCTCCACCTGGCCTCAAGTTCTCACACTTGACTTGCTGACATGTCAAGCACTTGGCTATAAACTCTACAATATCTCTCTTCATATTGGACCACCAGTAATGCTAATTTATATCATAATACATCTTCACTGCCTTTGGATAAATAAAATATCTAGCACAATGAGCCTCCTCAAGTATCAATCTGATCAAATAACACACTTTAGGCACACAGATACGACTCATAATCCTTAAGACACCATCAGAATCAAGAACTACTACTTCTCTAGATTTACCTCTTGTCACTTTATCTTGGGTAATACACACCTTCTCATACTCAAGTTGTCTCTCACGAATATGATCCATGAATGATTAGTAGACCTAAGTAATAGCAAACACTCCACCCTGCTCTGAAATCTATAACTTCACCAACCTATTGGCCAATCTCTGAACATCTCTAGCCAACGGTTGCTCCTCAACCCAAATAGCTGTTAAACCCCCCATGGTGGAAGCCTTCCTACTCAATGCATTAACCATCATATTAGCCTTCTCGGGGTGGTAAAGTAGTCAAGTCATATATTTTATAAGTTCAATCCACTTTCTTTGTCTCAAATTTAGATCCTGTTGATTGAATATATACTATAGGTTGTGATGGTTAGTAAAGATCTCAACAATGGACTCTACATAGATAGTGATGCCACAATTTCAACACAACCACAACCAACTTTAAACCATGAGTGGGGTAGTTCTTCTCATGGGTCTTCAGTTGTCTAAAAGCATAAGCAATAACTTTTCCTTTCTGGATTAACACACCACCTTGACCTACTCTCGAAGCATCACAATAAATAGTGAAATCAACACCCTCCTCTAGAAATGTCAAAATAGAAGTTGTAGTCAACAATGACTTGAGCTTTTTGAATCTCTCTCCACACTCGTCAGACCAATGGGATATCACATTCTTCTGAGTAAGCCTAGTTAGTGGAGCTAGAATAGTCGAGAAACCCTAAACAAAATAATGACAACAACCAACCAAACCCAAAAACCTGTAAATTTCTGAAGCTAAGGTAGGCCTAGTCTAACCCTGAATATCCTCAATCTTTGTCTTGTCAACTTAAATACCCTCCTTGGATACCACGTGCCCCAAGAATGCTACTGAACTCAATCAAAACACACACTTAAAGAACTTTTCATACAACTTCTCCTCCCTAAGCCTCGAAAGTACAATCCTCAAATACCTCACATAGTCCTCCCCGTTCTTAGAATAGACCAAGATATCATCGATGAACACAATCATAAACAAATCCAGATACGACCGAAAAACCACATTCATCAACCCTATAAATGTTGCAGGGGTGTTAGTCAAACCAAAGGACATAACAAGAAACTCATAGTGGTCGTACGTAGTTCAAAAGGTTGTGTTGCATATATCTAATAGTCAAATCTGAAGCTGATGATACCTAGACCTCAAGTCAATCTTAGAAAACAGTGCAGCTCCTTGAAGCTAATCAAATAAGACATCTATACAGGGAAGCGGGTACTTGTTCTTGACAGTCACTTTGTTCAACTATCTATAATCAATAGACATCCGCATGGACCCATCTTTCTACTTAACAAATAGAACTAGGGTATCCTAAGGTGAAACACTAGGGTAAATAAAGCCCTTACTCAAGAGATCCTAGAGTTGCTCTTTTAACTCCTTCAACTTATCTAGAGCCATCTATAGGGAGTGATAGAAATAAGCTTAGTGCCCAACTCAAGATCAATAGCAAAATCAATGTCCCAGTTCAGAAAGACTCTGGGTAGATTAGTAGGAAACACATCCATAAACTCACTAACCATCAGAATGCACTCCATAAAAAGTGACTTAGTATCAATGTCACGAATAAAATCTAAGTAAGAAAAATACCCTCGATTAATCAACTTTTGGGCCCAAATATAAGATATCACTTAACTTGGATAGGAACCCTTTGAATCAGTCCACTCAATTCTCCGTCTACTTGGTATAGCATAATAATCAAGAATAGCAAAATATGGAGATAGTCAATCCATACCCAGAAGAACATCAAATTTACCATATCTAATATAATCAAATCTACCTAAGTCCCATAACCCACCAAAGTAACAAGATATGATCGGTACACTTGATCTACTAATAAGGGCTCTCCTACTTGGGTTGAAACATGACTAGGCACAAACATGGAATCACAAGAAATGTCAAATCCCAAAGAGAAATAAGCAGAAACATATGAATATGAAGAGCCAGGATCAAATAACACAGATACAGGGTGATGAAAAATTAGAACAATACTTGTAATCACAGGATTAGAGGCCTCAGCCTCAGGTCTACCTGGGAAGGCATAGAAATGGCTAGATCGACCTTGACTCATAGAAGATGACCTCCTACCACCTGAATGAGTGGAAATATTACCTGCTCCCTTACTGCTGGTACATCCACCTCTATCAGACTGACCTCTACCCCAGCCCCTACTCTATGGGGTTGAACCTCTAGTTGGTGGTACCTGATCTCTGATCGATACAGTGAAGTATGAACAGTTGGGCTCAGAATGAGTCTACCCAGGGCACTAGAAAATCATATGATCAAGATATATACACCTAAAGCAAGATCTAGGGGTAGACCACTCCTGTGAAGGTGCAAGAGTGATATTGTAACCTCCCTAACCTGTAGGATTCTATTGGGAACCAGATGAACTCTGACCTGAACTATAGGAATCACAGGGTCCTCGTCCTCCCTTTGAAGTTGGCAAGGTTGCATGAAACCCGCAATGCAAAAATAAACCCCCTCCTCTAACCATACCTTTGCCCCCTGATGGGGCACTTGAGTATTGTCCCGATGTATGAACCCTTTTAGGGTCCCCGAACTCCTCTCTCTACATCAACTCTGCCTCTTTGGCACCATTGACAACTTATTAGAAGGATGCTCTATCTTTAGATACCCAGAACATGTACTGTCTGATAAAATAGGTTAACGAAGTGCTGCTAAAATATAACACTTTTAATGCTTAAAACTTGGGATTTTGTGCATTCTCAAAGCGATGTTAGTAGATTTGATATTTGTTTTTGCAGGATTTCAGTGTTGGCATGGTTCTAAGCTTGAAGTACAGATTTTGCAGAAAATTGGCAATTTATGAGACCCTCTACGGGTCGTGGGTCATTCCACGAGTCGTAGAGGGGGTTTCATTTGTTAGTCTAGTAAGGGATTGAGAAGGCAGTCTCACTCTACGAGATCCTAGCACGAGTGTAGACTAATATACGAGTCATAGAGTGAGGTCATGAATTGAAAAAGCAGAAAGTGAAGAGTTGTTGAAAGTGGTTGAGATGAAACCCTTCACAGGTCGTGGAAAAATGCATGACTTGTAAAGGAGGTTTTGTACAGAGTTCCAGTATCTTCAACCACATTTCACAAGACCTCGACTCACGAACCATGAACTGTCTTACGAGCCGTATAGGGTGCTCATGACCAGTGCCGATATAATTATCCTATTTCACTTCAGCTTTGTATTTTAAGTACTATAAATAGGTTTTTATCAGATATAGTTGAAGAGAGAACATCTTAGAACATAGCTTATATTCTTGTGAACAATATTTTGTGATTTATTAATCAAAGTTTGCAATTTCATTGAGATTCTGGATTTCATTCATCAATTCTTGTTTCGTAAGTTATTAAATTATGTATTCTTCTTACATGATTTTTGATCAAACCTCAAGTATGCATGACCAAATCCACAACTAGGGTTGTGGAAACCATAATGAACTAACTAAGATAAAATCAGATTACTTGCAATTCTTTGATAGTGTTTAGGATGTATTAATTAACTTCTTCAATTTAACTGATTTTTAACGGAAGGCCTACGTTAGAACTCATCTAGTATCACATGCCCGATCCAGGAAGTGATGAATAGGAAAAGAAGTAATTAACAGAGGTTGATTGACTTTTTCTCAACTAATCAGGCTACTAGGGGTAGTAGTTTTGGTCTGGGATAATAAGTAAGGGTTAGTAATGCCACATCATAGAGACCTATCCAATAATGTGATGAAATTTACCTAGATGCCCGATCAAGGAATTAGGAGAACTTAGCTTACTGTCCTGCACCTACACACCAGAAAAGAGTCATGAGTATCCAAGAACACTTAGTTAGGGAGTCATGAGGAACACATCACCCTAGTTTATTTCTCTACTAATTATAAATAATTCGTTGTTATAGTTATAATTTAGAATTTATTTTCATCACAAATCCCCCCTTCGTTTTATTCATTTTTATTTTTCTACTTTTGGGAGATATTAGAGTACATCAAGTCAATTTACAGAAGTGTGCTAATCAGGGGTCTACCACATTTCTCGTGTGAACAATCCTAACCCATGTTAGGTTAAATACTTGAGTACGACCGCTTCAAAACCTCCTAGTAGGGGTGTGGGCTAAGAGTAAGTGTGGAGTGCGACACAGCAGCCAACCCTAACAAATTGATAAACTCTCTCTGACTTTGTAAGAATAATAGTTGTAGCATGATGGACCAACTGGAAAAAACGAATATCATAATCTGTAATGGTCACAGTGCCCTGCCTCAAGCTCTCAAACCTTAGTCGACTCTCCTCACGGATGGGAAAAATCAATCATATAAGGCACTAGAAAATGTCTCCCAACTCATCAAAAGAGCCCTCACTGGAAGTGATCTCAAATAGTTCCTTCACCACTCCCTGCCTACCCCACGGAGCTAGAGCGATACATATCAAACACCATGAGTCTCTGCCAACCCAATGGTGTCAAGTAGCTCCCGGCAAGTGACCAAAAACTCATGGGCATCCTTAATCTTGCCACCCTGAAACTGAGGTCGCTCTATCTTTTGGAATCTCTCATATATTCGCTGCTCCTCATTAGTGAGGACAGCTACTGGTGGAATATCAATAATCTGAGTTGCTAACGGTTGCTCTACCTGAGTTTGAGCACATGGGTCTACTGTTGATCTGGGGGTTTAACCCCAACCCAACTTTGTGAAATACTAAAAGTGTCGACTGGGCTACCTGTCTGCCCCAAAGTCTCCAATACACCCAAGACTCAAAAGTGTATCTTGAAGTAGTGGCGTTGTAGATAACTCATGTGGAACCTGTGCCTGCCTAGGCTCTATGGCTGGCTCGAGGGTGATACCTCACTCATAATCCCACGTTGGTATGGTTCTCGGCCCCGACCTCTAGCTCATACTCGGGCATGTCCCCTACCCCTAGCTATGGTCTCAAAAGCAACATCAGGGGCGACCTCCCCTCATCCTATAGCAATAGTAGCTTTGGTCCTTGCCATCTGTCAAAAGGACACATGAACATTCAGTACCAAACCAAAACCCGCATATGAATGGATCAGAATGAAGAAAAAGAGATTTTTCTAATAGCCTTCATTGCCTCTCGAGGATAAGTAACGAACGTCTCTATACCGATCCTCAACACTCTACTAGACTAGGCTTGTACACATGTGAGACCTATGAACCTGGGGCTCTGGTACCAAATTATCACGACCCGAAATCAAGGTTTGATGGCACTCACCTAACCTACCAAGGCTAGGTAGCCTAACATGTAACTACTTAACAATAATAGAAAAAATGCAAGATAACAGTCTAATAAGATAGATAAACGAAAGAAATCAAAATACAACTATCCCAAGAACTGGTGTCACATGTACAAGCCTCTAACTATTGAATACTTAAATGAAATACAAGTCATAATGTCTAGTCTTCAAATAAAACAAAACATAATAGTAGAATCTCCGAAGGTTTTCTGAAGGAACAAACAACTACCTCTCGATAGATCAAAAGCTCGATCCTATGTAAACCAAAAGCTAGCAAGGTGGGTCAGGCTCACAACCTATAAAAATATAGCAAGTAGGTTAGCACCATATAATAGGGTACTCAATGAAATGGAATTAACCTAGAGTAAAGCAATGAAGAACACAAGTAACTCCTTAATTCCCAACCACAATCTGTCGAACTATAACCCTGCACTCAGAAAAATCCTAGCACAATATTATATACAGAACATTGTAATATAGATATACTCATCACCTGGCATAATATCTCAATATACAAGTATGTAAATAGATCTAACACTTACTCGAATTAATGATACAATAAGTATATAACCTCATAAGCAATACAAAAGTAATATCAAGATGGGTATGATATGAGATGGAGTGAATGCCATGAAATATGAATAAATACGATGCAATGTCATATAATCATGATGTATATTTGTCCTACGATACATATCCGCTGACCAATATGTATATATATGTGTGTGTATTAGAACGGAACCCATGGGGGTCTCAGATAGACCATGTATCCATGAACATTGCCAGTAGAGACCTCAGCCAAAGATCACCCATCTGGAAAAGACCTCATACCCTTTTGGAAGAGACCTCGACCCCAATATAAGTAGACATATTACCTCGGCTCGCTGGCAAACACCTCGGCTAAACATATAGAGACTTCAGCTACCAATCACATATTACCTTACTCATATAGTATCAACATCATAATGATCTCAATATTTCCATATCATCAATAGTTCAATATCATCGATGTCTCAGTATCACCACAGTCTCAGTATATATCAATCATACCATAATATAAGCACCATCTCTTTATTAATATCAAATGGTTCACAAGATCACATAGCTTATGAATCCACAATTAATTTACAAGTTGATATATAACCATATAAATAATTGTTCAATCTGAAATATCATGATCAAGCCTACGATGATACAATTCTACCCCCAAAGTACTCAATTCCACACATATAGAAGCATACAAGGTTCATTTATACTTAACAAAAGGTTAGAAGTCCACTTGCCTCAAATAAAGTCTTGTATCAAGTCAAATCCACTGCTTTTCCCTTTCTACGGTAACCCAAATCACCACAATCTATTCATATATGGCATCAAAATCACATAATGAATCTAATGACACTAAAATCAATTAATTCAGATGAAAAGAGTAAAATGGTTAAAAATTCATTCTTAGAAAATGTAGCTGGAATGTAAAAATTAATACATGAAAATGTTCCCTAAGCAACAAAGAGTCCAACAGTGAAAACCATTTCGAAAATGGAGTTAATATGAGGGAGAAATCATAAATTAAAGTTTGGAAATCAAAGTCCGAGAAATTCCAATTATCCACCATTAAAATCCCAAAATTATAAGTTCAAATCAAGAATTAATCAATGTAAATCAATGAAATATGTTAGAAAATAGTTTTCCAATCGAATTGTCTTGAAAAACCTTGAAATCTCTCTTTAAAAGGAAGCTTGGAGTGTTGAAAATGGTGAAAAATAGATTAATCACGTCTTTTAAAAATAGAAACTATCTAGGCACACTTTACCCTCCACAAACGCAGATACTTCACCATGAACGTGGAGGTATGAGAGCACAGTGCTCCGCGAACGTGATTCCAAGTCCACAAATGTGAAGGCAAAAGTTGGTTGTGCTCCGTGAATGCGAGCCACTCTCCGAGAATGCGGAAGTCTACATAATGTGATCTCTGTGAATGCGGATCCAAAAGTGCAAATGCGAAGTACAACTAACATTTGCACCAAAAACCATTTACACTAGCATAGAACAACATAAATAACTTAGGAACTGGAACCTCAGGAATTCGTTCGGAACCCCGTGAATACAAACCAAACATGGAATCCTACTGAAAATAACGATTCAGACTCAATAGAATCGTCAAAATTAGAATCGGGGACATCCTTGGCCCAGAATCCAAGAAAGATCATTTAAATTAGTTTTAGACTCAAAACTCAAAGTATTCATGAAACCTCTAAAAATTGCAATGAAGCCATTTCTAGCATTAGTTTCACCTCTCGAAACCATTAGAACTGGCAGAATTTTGATACGAGCACTCGAACTCTGAATGTTGACAAAAGTCAAACCTATGATCCAAAATGAACTAGAAATGCAATTTTGGGTCCAAAATCTTTATTTTAACTATGAATTTAGTTCAGCAAGTTCTCCCAGACCAGATTCAATATTTCGAAACTGATAGAATCAACGGAATCAAATTCTGACCCTCAAAACTCAAATTGACCTCAAAACTTAAAATTTATAAATTTAAGCCTTTGAAAGCTCTTTCTTTTGCAAAACTCTAACTTATTATAGGATTTTCAAAATTCAACTTTTAGACTCAATAAAAAATGATTAAATGTAACTTTTGGGAAGGGCAGAATGGTAATTTAGTTGAAAATACCCAAAATGACCTTCAAGGTCATTAAATCAGCATGGACACAGGGTGGTACAGACGCAATATGAGATAAATGCATACCTATGTCACATTATCAAGTTATATAACAACATAATAATAAGAATACTAGTGAAGAACCATTATAGAATCGGGGAAACAATGTCAAGAGTCACACCTGGTACCACAAGTCATCAATATGTCTCAAATCACCATACTCTCATCAATAACAAAGTAAACATATGATACTACACTTCGCAAGTCCCAAAATATGTACATGATTCTAAAAAATATCTCAAATACCTCAAAATTACCACAATACTTTCAAATGATATCACAAGTCGCATACTATCAGAATAACATCCAAAATATCTCTAATCTAAAGAACACATCTTAATTTACCAACAAAATTACAATTTACTCCAATTCGAACATAACCGATATCGCAATTTTACCAAATACCATCATATCCATCCAATTACTCAAGAAACAACTTAAATCTTATAATTATCTCATTAACATATCCAATAACTTGAATCTAGTCCCAAAAAGGTTAGTTGAACCTACCTCAATGCCAAAATTGTACTAAACTAAGATTCTAGTAGCTCCAAGCCTAAATAAAGATATCAAATCAACCAACCACTATCAAGAATAGATTATACTGGTGAAAATACGAATTTTAATATCAATATTTGCATTATTTAGGCTTACGGGAAAATGGTCAAAATTATGGCTAAATTTTGAAGTTTATGAATCTAAAAATTGACACAAAATTATGATTTTATACGAGATAAGGAGTTCATGAGTGAAAATTCCACTAAAATCGATTTTAAATGGAGGGAAAAATTAACATTTAAAGTTTCCAAATCATAGACAAGAAAAACTCAATTTTAAATATTCAAAATCATGAAATTTAAGGTAAAATCAAGATAAAAGTAATGAAAATTAATTAATTTAATGAAAGAAACACTTACCCAAGAGTTTTCCACAAAGATCATCGTCAAAAATCGCCAAGAAAGCTTGGGAAAGATTAAAATGGTGAAAATGATGTATATATGTTTAAAAATTTACTCAAACGAAATACTACTTAGTGAAAGCGGGGTGGGGCCCATGAACGCAGAGTGTACAACAAAGTGACTTCCCTAAACGCGAGAAGTGCACCAGTCACCTCTATAAATGTGAAGGGTCCCATAGCGAACGTGGAAAAGGAAGACCACTAGACCTCCGTGAACACAGGGGTCAAGTCCGCGAATGCAGAAAATGGAATAGTGTTGCACTAGATTTATGTTATTTCAACTAGACTCAAGACTCGAAACGAACCCTTGGGGTCCATTCGAAAACCAAAATACGCAAACCAGACTTGTATCAACACCAAAAATGACGCTTTGGACTCAATGGAATTATCAGAATACAAATCTGAGGTCTACTCGACACAATTACCTATGCAACTCGTTAAGATTAATTTAAAACTCAAAATATAAAAACTGCCTCGAAAACTCTAAAAATTACGAGACCATTTCTAGCATTAGTTTCACCATTCAGAACTACTAGAGCTTTCTGAATTTTGATTCGAGCTTTTGAACTCCGAATGTTGACCATAGTCACACTTTGGCTTTAAAAATAACTAAAACTATAACTTTGGATCCAAAATCTCTGTTTTAACTCCAAATTTAGTTTTGTAATTCCTCCTAGGCTAGATTAGACGTTCTGGAGCTAATGGAATCATTAAATTTCCGATCCAACACCTAAAACTCATAATGTTACAAAAACTCATTTTTTTAATAACTTAAGCTTCCAAAAATGTCAAAACACATATTTTCTATTTTTAAAATATAGGATCTCAGTTCCAACAACACAGATAGTTCAACATAGGTCTAAAACAATTTACAAAAGGACAAAATAGTCATTTTTGAAATTAAGTTCAAAAATGACTAACAAGGTCATTACATCATTCACCACTAAAAATAATGTTCGTCCTTGAATATAAGGAAAGGAAGAGTACCTGAAGCCTCAAAAAGGTTGGGATATCAGTCCCACATGTCTTACTCCGACTCCCAAGTAACGTCTTCAACGAGACGTTGTTACCACTGAACTTCACTAAAGGTATATTCTTGGTCCTTGACCTCCAAACTTGCTTATCCAATATAGTTATCGCCTTCTCCTCATATGACAAGTCTGAACTTTACTCAACTGAATCATAGGAAATCACATGCAACTCATCTGGTATATATCGGCAGAGTAAGGAGACATGAAACATAGGATGAAGTGTTGAAAGTCTCGTTGCAATGCTAACTCATAAGCAACCTCACCTACCCTTCTCAAGGTCTCAAACGGGCCAATAAATGTAGGATTGAGCTTTCCCTTTTTCCCAAACCTCATCACACCCTTCATGGGTGATATCTTCATCCACACACTATCTCCAACCATGAACTTTAGTGTTCTAGTCCTCCTGTCAGCATAACTTTTCTGGCAGCTCTAGACTATCAACAACCTACTCTTTATTAATCAGACCTGATCCATAGTATCTCTGAGCAAATCAACACCCAATACATAAATTGAACTCGTATCAAACCACCCAATAGGCAATCTACATCTCCGTCCATATAATGCCTAAAATGGTTCCATTTTTTAGTATTAAAATGATAAGTGTTGTTGTAAGCAAACCTTGGAAAAGGGAAGTGTTGATCCCATTGGACCCCAAAATCTATCATGCATGCTTAAAGCATATCCTCTAACACCTGAATAGTGAACTCGAACTGCCCATCAATCTGAGGGTGGAAAGCTAAACTCAAATCCAAAAGAATACCCAAACCGTGTTGTATAGCCTTCAAAAAATGGAAAGTGAACAAAGATCCTCTATTTGACACTATAGACACCGGCACCCCGTGCAATCTAACAATATCCCGAATATACAACCTACACAACTGCACCACAATATAGCTAGTTTTCACCAGTAGGAAGTGAGTCGAGTTAGTCAATCGATCAGCAATCACCCAAACTAAATCAAACTTACCTAAGGCCATGGGAAAATCTGTGACAACATCCATCGTGATATGCTCCCATTTATACTCAGGAATGGGCATCATCTGCATCGAACCTCCAAGCCTTTGATGCTGATATTTGACTTGTTAACAATTCAAGCATTTTGCTACAAACTCAGCAATGGCTCTCCTCATTCTACACCACTAATAATGTTGTTTCAAATCATGGAACATCTTTTCCACACAGGGATGGATAAAGTACCTAGCAGAATGAGCCTCATCTAATATCAATCTCACCCATTCTCCTACCTTAGGAACACAAAATCGACCATTAATCCTCAATATACCCTCTGAATCAATAGTAGTTGTTTTTGCTTCACCCCTCAACACCTTATCAAGAATCAAGCACAATCTAGCATCATTAAACTAGTGAGCGGATACTTGATCAAGCAATAAATACTTAGCCTCCACAAAAGCTAGAATACGCTGAGGAGGAAAAATATCCAATCGAACTAGCTATCTAGCAAATGACTGAACCTCCAAAGCTAGGGGTCTCTCCTTCACCCTTAAAAATGCCAAACACCCTATATTAGAAGCCTTCCGACTCAAAGCATATGCCACTATATTCACCTTGCCTAGGTGATATAGGATAGAGATGTCATAGTCTTTCAATAACTCCAACTACCTATGTTTTCTCATATTCAAATTAGGTAGAGAAAAAATGTATTTGAGACTTCGATAATCGGTAAAGATCTTATAATGCACCCCATAGAGATCATGCCGCCACATATTCAATACAAACACCACCGCAACCAACTCCAAATCATGGGTAGGATAATTTCTCTCATACACCTTTAACTGTCTAGAAGCATATGCTATCACTCTTCCCTTTAGTGTCAATACACCACCCAAACCCACTCAAGAAGCATCACAATATACCATAAAAGGTACTCCCTCCTCGGGCAAAGAAAGAATAGGTGTGGAGGTCAATAAATCCTTGAACTTTTGAAAGCTAGCCTCAAACTCTTTTGACCATTGAAAAGACACATCCTTTTGGGGTAAGCCTAGTCAATAGGGCTACAATAGAAGAAAATACCTGCACAAAATGCCAATAGTATCCCGCTAAACTAATAAAACTCTAAATCTCAATCATAGAAGTTGACCTAGCACACTTACGACTGCTGCTACCTTGGTCGAATCTACCATGATACCATCTTTTGTCACCATATGCATAAGGAATGCCACAGACTCAAGCCAAAACTCACACTTTGAAAAGTTGGCATATAACTTCTCCTTTCTGAATCTCTAAAGTACAATCCTCAAGTGTTAAACATGGTCAGACTCACTCTTGTAGTAAACCAAGATGTCATCAATAAATCCAATCAAAAATATATCCAAATATTGCTTGAACACCCAGTTCATCAACTCCATAAAAGTGACTAGGGCATTAGTCAATCCCAATGACATAATTATAAACTCATAATAACCATAACGAGTCCAGAAGGCTATTTTTGGGATATCAGACTCCCAACACTCAACAGATGATACCCATACCTCAAATGAATCTTTGCAAACCCCAAAGCACCCCACAACTGGTCAAATAAGTCATCATTATGAGGCAAAGGATACTAATTCTTGATGGTCAATTTGTTCAACTGACGATAGTTAATACATATCTGGATAGTACCATCCTTCTTCTTCATGAACAAGATAGGAGCACCGTAAGGAGATACACTCAGACGGATGAACCCTTTCTCTAACAAATCCTCTAACTACTTCTTTAGCTATTGTAACTTAGTTGGAGCCATTAGATAAGGGGCAATAGAAATAGGCTTAGTCCCTAGATCAATATCAATAGCAAAATCAATATCACGATCTGGAGAAACACTTGGCAAATCAGTTGGAAACACATCCATAAACTCTTTCGCAACCTTGGTGGTTTCTAATGGTAGTGACTCCTGAGAACTAGCCCGAACATCAGTAAAATATGACGAACATCACTTATCCATCAATCTACAGGCATGCATATAAGAGATCACCCCCCGGGGTATGAACTAGATGCACCAATCCACACTAACTGAGGCAAATCAAGGCAAGATAAAGTCACGATCTTTGCATGACAATCAAGAAAAACATAATGAGGCAATAACCAATCCATACCCAATATCACATCAAAGTCAACCATATCAAACAAAATCAAATCACCAATAGTATCTCTCCCCATAAAGGTGGCAATGCAATCCCGATATACCCGATTCACCATTAAACTCACCTACCAGGATGGAAATAGAAATATGCTTGGCAAGGGGCTCACACATAATATCAAAATCCATGGCAAAATGAGTTGATACATATGAATAAGTAGAGCCTAGATTAAATAAAATTGAAGTAGAATGGCGGCACACCAGCACCATACCTGTAATAACCGTATTAGAGGCCTCTGCCTCGACTTGATCTGGAATGACATAGTATACTTTACGCCTATATTAGTCTGTCGACCTCTAAATGCCCCACCTCTCTCTAAACCTCGACCTCCTTTAGCACCATCCCTCATGCCTTGAGAGGTGTCCTTGGCGACTGGTGTTGGGGCTAGATGGGTTGGTTGAGACCTTTAGGACTAGGCGGAAGGTGCATAATGAGGACAATGCCTTGCCAAATGTCCAATCTCATCACAACTATAACACGCTCTGAGCTCTTGCTTATGGGGTGACTGTTTTGAAAAGCCACCATGCCTAGCTGCACTAGAATAACTATCACGACCTATCCGAATAGGCCTAGATCTGTCAATACTATCAGCTACAGGAATGGTTGCATGAATTACCCTGCCCTGATGGCCATGTATCTGAAACTCTCTATCTCATAGCTGGTGCTCACTAAATTGGCCATGATGATGGAATCTCTTCCAGCCACCCTGGCGGTCATGTCTAATACGCTCAATCATGCAGGCATGATCCGCCACACTCTGGAATGTGCCACCGGCCAGAACCAAAAGAAGTCTTTCCCTCCTAAAGATACCTCACCAATACCTTGGCAAAATAGGGGTGTGCACCAGCCGGCTCAGTTCGGTTTTGTGTATTATCAGTTTTTAGTTTTTAAATATACTAAATTAATAACAAACCAATAAGATATATTTTTATTGATTTTCAATTTATTGATTTTTGATCCTTAATGGTTCAATTTTTAATTTACCCAATAAGAAAATACTCTTAAAGTAAATATATGACTTCCCTAACAATTTGATGCAATACGATGAGATATAGTAAAATAAACTAATCAATTGAGCACCTAAACTTAATAATATGCACAATTTGACCTTATATTCTAATTTACTTTCCAACAGAAGGGTTATACGTTGAAAACAAGCAAATACATGACTTACGAGTATCAATTTAGTGATGTTAAATTATTAATAATTAATATTTATGAAGGAATAAAGTAATAAATTATTATAGTCTTAGTAGGTTATCAGTTTACCCAATAGCCCAATACTAAAAACAGAAACCAAATTGATAACCCGATAACTACTTTTTTGTAAATCCATTAAAAACCCATTAACTCAATAACTCGATAATAATAAACTAATAATATTTTTTGGTTCGATTTATCAGTTAGTTCTATTTTTGCACACCCTTAGGAAAAACGTTGAATCTCTTAAAACTCTATAGGGATACTAAACAAGGCATATCTAGAAAACTCATGAAATATGGCCTCATAATCAGATACTGACGTGGATCCCTGCTGAAGTCTATAAAACTCATCTCGTTGGCTATCATGGAGGCTATATGGCATGAACCTCTCAAGGAATACCTCAGTAAACTACTCCTAAGACATAACTAGTGATTCAACTAGTCTATGAGCTAAAATTGATCTCCACTATTCCTTGGCTAAACAAGTGAACTTATAAGAGGTATATGCAACTCCATGTGACTCAAGGATGGATAAATTACACAACCGGGTCTAGCACTTAGATAAGAAATCATAGGCCCAGTCTCCGGGCATATCATCAAATCTGGAGGGTGCCAACCGAACAAATCCCTCGAAGCCCTTATGCTTAGCAGTGGACTAAGCAGGACTAGCAAAATGATGGCACCATAAATCTGGGAAGTGCAATAGACAAACCATAAAGCTGAGAACCAGTACTCAACTGAGTTTTTTGAGGAAGAATAATAGAGTCCATAGGAAGACTCACTGCGGCCGATGAAGGGCCAACATGAATCATAGGTGGATCAACTAGTGTTGTAGAAGGGCCAACCGACACTGTAGGAGCCGATGCATCAAGAATAACAGGAGTCGGAGAAGCTCCCTCAAGTTTGTCCAATACTTGTAAAAGTAGCTTCTGAACTAAGGGCATAGCATCAGGGGTTGAAGATGGTGGAACAGGGTTTGTGGGTCCCTCTAACTCATACTCATGCTCTAGAGAAGCTGATCTAGCATGTCGTTTGAGCGGAGCTGCCCCTCTAGCACATCCTCAACCCCTGTCCCTACCACGCGCCCTGCCTCGACCATAGATGGAGACCGCATTAGCTGGCTCAGGCTCTCTCTCTGACCGTCGGACCCTAGTAATCGACATCTATACAAGAGGAGTATATTAGACATATTCAAATCAATTAATATGGAGAAAACACATGAATAGAGACAAGACTAAAATCTTTTCCTATGAAGTGTCCCGTAGCCTCCCGAAGATGGGTATGGACGTCTACATACTGATCCGTAAGACTCTACTAGACACTCCCGCTCTTTACTCACCAAACTAACGAACTTAGAGCTCTGATACTAAACTTGTCACGACCGATAATCAGATCGTGACTAAAGAAAATAAACTCAAAGTAAAATCAATCACAACACTTAATTTAAATTTCAAAACCTGGAGTAATGAGTACAAAGCATCTAAAGTAATATGAATGAGTAAATACAAGTTGCCTGATAATGTAAAATTAAAAGTCTAAAATAGGAAACAACAAAAGAAGTCTCAATGACACAAAGATGATTCAAAGTCTGAACCTCACTGTTGAATTGAATAGTGATAAAAAAAACTCTGATAGAATAAGATCAACTACCATGAGGGAGTCCTTGTACTCAATTTGCAAGGAGAAAACATAGTAGGGATGAGTACACCGAAATGTACCAGTAGGTTTAACTGACTGGATAAAAGAAATCGGACAAGTATGTAATAACGAAGAATCTTATCACCTATAAGGAAGGGAGTTCGTACACACACACACACACACACACACACACACACACACACACACACACACACACACACACACACACACACACATATATATATATATATAAGAACAAAATAAGATAATAGTAATAGTCAAAGATGCAGAATAAATATGATGTATGAATATAGTGCATGGGGTGGAATCACTACCATCGCAGGGCCACTATATACATCTAGCGAGCTAAGGCTACCCGGTAGAACCCATGGGGTCTCATCAGACCATACACCAACATCTCTCAAGTGTCACAATATCTCATTCTTGTCATCTCAATGTGGTCAAAGGGTTTTAAAAGTGATACAATCCCTTCCGTGCTACCTCAGCGTAGGCAAGAAATTTTATAAAAAGTGGTACAATATCTCTAAAAGTGGTATATCTCACCCTTTTCACCTCAGTGTCGTCAAGGGACTTTATAAAAAGTGGTACATTATCTCAACCTTGTCACCTCAATGTGATCAACGAGTGGTACAGATGCAATATGAGATGAATGCATGTCAATGTCATATTATCAAGATATATAACAACAACATAATAAGTAAACCGATAAATAACCATTATAAAATCAAAAAAATAATGTCAAGAGTCACAACTGGTACCACAAGTCATCAATATGTCTCGAATCATCATCAATAACCAAGTAAATAAATAATATTGGACTTTGCGAATCCCAAAATATGTACATAATTCTCAAAAACATCTCAAATACCACCAAATTACCACAATACTTTCCAAATAATACAACAAGTTTCATACTATCACAATAACATTCAAAATATCTCAAATCTCAAGAATACATCTCAATTTACCAACAGAACCACATTTTACTCCAATTCTAACGTAACCTATATCACAATTTCACCAAAATACCATCATATCCATCCAATTACTCAAGAAATAACTTAAATCTTATAATTATCCCATAAACATATCTAATACCTCGAATTCAGTCCGAAAAAGTTTAGCTGAAACTACACTCGAACTAAGCTTTTGATAGCTTCAAGCCAAAAAAATGATCTTGAATAAACTAACCATTATCAAGAACAGATTATACGCATCAAGAGATTAATTTTGATATCCATATTGGCATGAATTAAACTTAGGGACAGAATGATCAAAATAATTTTGAAGTTCCTGAATCGAAAATTGACTCAAAATTATGATTTTACGCGAGAAAAGGAGTTCATGGATGAAAATCTCACTAAAATCGAGTATAAATTGAGGGAAAAATCAACATTTAAAGTTTTCAAATCATAGACAAGAAAAACCCAATTTCAAATGTTCAAAATCATGAACTTTAAGGTAAAATCAAGATAAAAATAATGAAAATTAATTAATTTAATGAAAGAAACACTTACCCAAGAGTTTTTCCACAAAAATCCTTATCACAAATCGCCCAAGAAAGCTTAGAAAGCTCGAAATAGTGAAAAATGGTATTTTTACGTTTAAAAACTGACTCATGACTTAGACAAAATGCAACTACGCAAATGCAGGGTGGGTGCCCGCGAACGCAGAGTGTACAGTGAAGTGATTTCTGCGAACGCAGAGGTGCCATCTGCGAACGTGGAGTAGGGCATTGGAGACTTTTGTGAACGCAGAGGGTCCCATCATGAATGCGGATAAAGGGGACCACTAGACCTCCGCGAACGCGATGTTCAAGCTCACAAACACAGATAAAGAAATAGGGTTGCACTAAATTTTAGTTATTTCAAGTAGATTCAAGATTCGGAACGGACCCTCGGGGTCCATTCAGAAACCAAAATATGCAAATCATACATGTATTCATACCAGAAACGACGCTCTGAACTCAATAATTTGAATTCAAGGTCTCCTCGACACAGTTACCGAAACAACTCGTTAAAATTAATTTAAAACTCAAAATACTAAAATTATCCTCGAAAATTCCAAAAATTACAACGAGACCACTTCTAGCATTAGTTTCACCATCTGGAACTACTGGAACTGTCAGAATTTCTATTCGAGCTTTCAAATTTTAAATGTTGACCAAAGTCAAACTTTGACTCTAGAAACAACTAACAATGCAAATTTGGGTCTAAAATCTCCATTCTAACTCTGAATTCAGTTTTGTAACTCCTGCTAGACCAGATTTGACCGGATCGAAAAATTTTGAATCCAACACCTGAAATTCAGAATGGTATTAAAATTTACTTTTTCAATAACTTAAGCTTCCAAAAATATCTAAACTCATATTTTTTTACTTTTAAAACATAGGATCTTAGTTCCAACAACACAGATAGTTCAAAATAGGTCCAAAGCAACTTACGAAAGGGCAAAATAGTTATTTTCATAAATAAGCTCAAAAATGACCAACAAGGTCATTACAAGATAAAATAAAAAGTTATTTCTCCCTCATTGGTAGAATAGAGAAAAAGTCTTATTTTAGAAATTACTTTATCTCTTAAAGGGTTAAGTAGATGGAACCCACTTGCGCCGTCTTCACTCGCTCGGTTCCACTTTGGCTTCAATTTTGAAAAATAATGTGATTGGTCGATATTTTTTTAAACAAAATTTATTTATTATTCTCATTAGTTTTTCTTTTTTCTGATATTACTGATTAATTCATTTATAGATTATTTATTAAATTAATTCATATATTATTTCTTAGTTAATTAAATTTGCATAATTAATTTAAATTTTGTGTTAAGGACATGTTCCTTCTGAACAAACATCTCCTTCCCTAAAAGACATCATGTCTATTCTGAACAGTTGAGTCTGTTTTGAATAGATGAGTTCACACCTATTCATCTCATTTATTGGTTATAAATAGAGAGAAATATTTCACTTTTTAGGCGTCGAATTTTCTCCTTCTCCTATTTACATTTTCTTACAAATAAAGTAAAGTCTTTGTGTGATTTAATTACTATGTTTTGAGTTCGGTAAAGTTACTAAAATGTGAGATACTGCTACTTCTTCAAGATATATATCAATTTTATCCCGCAGACAAATCATTCACAATCTCAAATACATTGGAGGGATTAAATTTCTTAACAATACATCATAAATTCGTACCTCAAATATTTTCTTTCTTTTCGTCTTTATAGTATTTCTAGTTTACTATTCTGAACACAAAAGATAATAATGGCCCCTCCCAATAATCTTCGGATATCAATTTTTGGGCTAAGACAACTCAAACACACTCTTAATATAGTGTAGTATGTGTACTTAATATCCTCCATAATCAATCAATTAATTATTTTATCTCAGAAAGTCAAATATGGAAAACTCTTGTGTAGTCATGTCTTATTATTCCTAAATCCGAATCGATATATATCACCTTACCAAGTTGCAGTCCTCATGTATTTTTTTTTTCCATTTAGTGCTTGGTGTTTGTATTAGAGTTTTGACTAAATTTAAATAATGCACTGTGGGACTTATTTGGGATAACGCTCCCAAAAGAATTTTCTCCTTATCCTTGAAGTTGAGACATCTGATTAATTAAGAGTAGAGCAGTTCCGTCGCTGCATCACAACTCATGTTGGTGTCCTCCTGTAACTAATTATATTTAATTAGTAGTAATATTCTTACTGGATATGAAAACATAGAGAGTGTCATAATCTGATTAAACAAAATATTCAGTGACGTTTTTCTCGCAACAGAATATATAAAGTTTGTTAAATATATCCAGGAGCACTGCTTAAAAATTAATATATTCCAAAATAAATGTGGAATTATTAAGAATCTTAAGTCTACTCTCCTTTCTTCTCCTGCTATTTGTTCTTCTTTTAAGGGAATCTACAAGCAGTAACATACCCAGATCATTTAAATTTTTGGTTGCTCATCTGCCACTAATGATATATAATTGTCATTAATCATATAAGGGTGTTTAGTCGATCTATTTATGTATACTAATTAATATTAATTTCCAGTACAAAGAAGTAGATATTACGCCACAACACAATCTATTGTACATTTGAATTTTTAACTTCAGTTCCTTTATAGGCAAGTAAATGTAAAAAAACAAAACACTTTCTAAACTTCTATTATTCCTTAAATGGAAATCCTAAAAATGAATATTTGTACATTTACCCCCGTTGAAAGAAAAACAAAAAGAATGTCAAGCAATTTCAATGTATTTAGGATTTTCATAATATGAAATCTAATTCTAAAATAATTTAATCCACAAGAGTGTTAGATATAAGTATTATTGTTGTTATATATATTGGATAAACTCGTATTTTGGATGATATATTAAACATTTGACGAAGTTCATTAATTACTATTTTGATCCTCAATCATAGAGGTTTCCAGATTTAAAGCATGACGACCTACAATGATACTAAAGATAAAAACTACTTGAATTAAGATATGCTAGATCAACCTATGACTTTAAAAATAAAATAACCTCTTAGAATTGGAATTGTATCTTCCATTCCTATATAAATACTAGTTTCTGGATACGCACTTTGTGCGTGTAATCCATACTAATAAATATATTATAAATTATACTACCATTAATCTAATACTACATGTTTCATCTTTGAATAACAAGAAAAATAGTAATCATTCTATCAAATCTATTTTTAAAGGTGATATTACAAATACAAAGAACCAAAAAGAAAAGAAGAAAGAAAC
>JBCEWC010001779.1:0-38398 GCA_038996855.1 Solanum aculeatissimum | reverse complement strand
GTACAAAAAAAATAAAAAAAAGCTGAGCAACAATATTAAAGACTACTAAAAAATGAACATGTTGTACATATATTAGACAAAAAAAATACAGAACTACACAACAAACAAATAAAGTAAAAAAAAATCAATATACACGTCAGAACCAAAAAAATGAACACGAGTAGCAATTAACCTACAAAAAATTTTTATCGATTGAAAAAACCAACAAAATGACAAAACAAAAACCAACACACAGATCAGAACCAGAAAAAAAAGCATGGAGAGCAATTAAAGACTACTAAAAATTGAACATGTTGTACATATATTAGACAAAAAAAATACAAAATTACACAACCAACAAAAAAGGTAAAAAAAAACCAACATACACGTTAGAACCAAAAAAATGAACATGAGTAGCAATTAACCTACAAAAAATTTTAATCCATGAAAAAACCAACAAAATGACAAAACAAAAAACAACACACAGATCAAAACTAGAAAAAAAACATGGAGAGCAGTTAATCTACAATATTTTTAAAAAACAAAAGACTGAAGCAAAAATCACAAACAACATAAACTCAAAAAAACATGATTGAAAGGGAAAATCCCCAAAAAATAAAGAGAATAAAAGTAGTATTACATACCTTTGAAGTTTTCTTCAAATCTTTCCCCGTACTCTTTCTATGTTTCGTGACTTCGGGATTATCAACTTTACCACGAGCAACACCTCCACACTGCGAAAAAAAATTATATATCAAAATATGAAGGTCAAAAAAATAGTTATATGACCAAAAAAAATTAACTTAAAAATAGGTACCTTGTATGTAACATCGGCAGATTCTAATTCATGATTCAGACGAAACCTTTTCATAATAGGTATTTCATCCTCGAAATCGCTATCGTGAGGTAAATCAACCTTCCGTTCCTTTCCTATTCAAAGATTTGGAAGGACCCTCACATGAATCCCTTTTCTTCGAAGATTCAATAATTACGACCTTTGGGATGCAACTGTCATCTGAGATCTTTCGAACTGGGGAAGGAGTAAATGCATTGAGATTAAAGGTTGATATTGAGGATTGAACAGGGGTACTATCCAAATGAATAGACTCCACATTTAACCTAGGGCTCCTTCTAATAGGGTTTTTTCACCAGATACAGACATGGTGAAGAAAAACAAACAACTTAGGGGATCAAAAATTAAACAGGAAAAAAAAACAACTACTGCAACAAGAAAGAAAATGGACTTCGGGAAGATGATGAATATGGAAGGAAAAGAATTGATGATTTGGGAGAAGGAACCGTTACATTGAAATAACAAAAAGGCTTTTCCGTAATGGAGTGGAGGGAGAAGATCCAAGCATGCTTGGGGAAAATAAAAAGGTAAGAGTTGTCAAATTCCAATGACCATTCAGTACAATTAAAATGTACATGGGCACACAAAAAAACTTTAAATGTGTTAAATTAATGTAAACGAATACATCTAATATATACACAAAAAAAACATAAAAAAAAACTTTTCGGGACAGTATTTAATGGTCATTATGTGTGAATTTTCATTTAAAAAAATGAAAAAATGAATAATGTAGACCGGCACAAAAAATAAAAAATCTTTAAATGTGGTACATTAATGTAAATGAATACACCTAATATATACATAAAAACAACTTTTCATGACACTATTAAATGGTCATTATGTCTGAAATTTTATTTTTAAAAAACGAAAGAAAGAATAAAAAATTTAAAAATAGGATGACATAAATGTAAATAAAAACCTTCAACCAGTAAATATTTTGAGGGGTTGACATGATTTGTAATTTAACCTCTTAAATTGTATACTATTGTAATTTTTCCTTTTTCTTTTTTCCAATACGCTGCCAAACTTTGCTAAGTTTAAGATTGGACTTTATAGGCATAAATGTTCAACTTCAAGTAACTTTAAGGAAATCTTATACATTTTGAGACAAGAAATTACCGACATAGAAAGTCCACAACACTCTCACAACGATCCTAACTCAAAGCTCCAACAATTCCTATCAATTTGCACCAAGAATAAATCAGAGCACAAATGGCTAAGAAATTGACGTTGGAACTTGAAATTGTGAGCTAAACATTTAAGACTAATCTAATATAAAAAGATAAAATTTATTATCACAGTTCAAAAATTCAGATCACAATGACACCTATTGTAACTCATCCAAAAGTGCTTCGCAATACTCTTATAATGGATGCCTTACATAACATATCATCCGTTCATTTTTTGGAAAAGTCGAGCCCGTATCTTGTTCAGGAGGCAAAATTATGTGAAAAATGGTCTCCTTCAATTTTTAAGTTAATCGTATCAAAATTGTTTTTGCATGTTTTTACACTTTTCACGAGGGTACGCGATCTCTCCGCGTCGTAGAAGGGTTTATTTTAGTGTAAAAATGATCGAGACTCATCCCAAGGAAAAAACAGGAGAAAATAGAATTTTGCGCGAAAATGATCTATAGTGGAACAAGTGTGAGTCGCGGTCCCCTTTCACCACAGTACAAATTTTCATATTTCAGTTAGAGCAATTGGGACATATCCCTAAACCCTTACATATGGGAATACTTGAAAATTCCACAATTTTGGACCTAAAAAAATCACTCTCTAAACTCTTAAAATCCTCTCCAAACTCTCCTAAATTCTCCAAAGTTTCTAGGGTTTTAAGGTTCTTTCATTAAGGACCAAACTTCAAGATTCTCCCAAGCTTCTTCCATCTTCTTCAAGACCTCAAGGTATGTGGATTTCCTCATCTATAAATCCTTTCACTCATGTAGTCCAAAATCTTTTTTAATTAAATCATTGATTTCAAGACTTATTTCTTTATGAGTATTCTTTATTACTTCTTATATGCATGATTTGAGTTGGAAATTATTAATATTTGAGTTGAATTGCATGAATTTCTATCAAAGGTTGATATTATGAGATACCTTGTGACTCTTAAGCTATGCACGCTATGATACTATGGAAGACTATGAATATTATGGATTTTGAGATGATTCTTATGATTTTCTAACTAGGAGTTTTACTATGATGATGGTGGGTTGTTTGATGGGTTCCAAATAATCACGTTTTACTGCATTCATGTTCTTGAATTTCATGATTTTAAGTCCTTATGCATAAACCCACCATATTTTGACTAAGATTATATGATGAAACATATTATTTTGATGAAAAGTTTTATTGCAAGCTATGCAAGTCACGAATATCATGTATGATTATGGGCTGGCAAGTATGTTATGAATTCATGAAAAATTCTATGAATGTTGATGAGTGGTGAATTTGCACTCATTTAGGGCTTGAATTGAGCATAAATTGTGTCCTTGATGCCCTAAGTTGTTGTGTCCTTAGTTTTACTTGAGTTATTACGGAATTCTTATGGATTTTGTTATCTAACCATATTTTCATGTATGGATTGAGGTGTTACGACCTGGAAGTGGGTCCTAGTGTGACATGGAGAAGGAGAACTCGAAGGTCCTCGATCAAGCCATTATAGCATCATCACACACATCATCGGTTCGGAAATGCGAAAAAGTAAACACGTAACACATAAGTCTACGGGAATCAGAGCTTTGGACTCAAGGTATGAGGATGTTGCCGGGAATGGGATGAGCATGATTCATATAGCACATAACAAGTATTTCTAAGGGGCAGGTAAGTAGGGCTCAAGTTATGGGGCACACCGGGGTTATGGGACTTTCCATATAAGCACATTCTCAACATTCATAATCCCATCAACATAAGCATAAGCATGGGCATAAGAATAAGCAAAAACATAATAGGAACATCATATCCATAGCATAATCCCAATAGTCATAACATTCCAAAGTAAGCATAATACATCGTGCAAGAGTAAAGTGTGTCCAACATTGCCTCTACATAGAAAGAGCGGGGCCTCGACATAGTTTGAGGCTCACCCTCAATACATGAAATAGGAAAGTAAACAATACAAGGAGAGAGAAGGAAATAGATATTGCCCTTGGAAAAAGGGCTCACCACAAGTAAATAACTTCAAGAGAATCACTCGTCGTGCAAAGCTTGATGGAGGTTGTCGCCTGCACCTACATGGTTAGAACATGTAGACAAGAGTATGAGTTAGCACAATAAAGCACTAAGTATGCGGGCATGCAAATGCATATGCATATGGACCTATAACAATCTACATGGCAAGGGCACATACATAGAAGAGAATATAAGAAGGGACAATATAACAATATGTCATGATAAGTGTGATGCATGAAATTCCATGATGCTAATAGTATAGAGGGGATGGAACCGTAACCGACGTCTAAATCCATGTGATCTAGAATATGAACTTGCTTAATGAGGCCTCCCATTGAATCGGAGAAGATTACTTGCCAAAGGTAATTTAAACCACACCTTGCGGACCTCCCATTTCGGTGTTATGGCCACCTTCCTAATGGATATCTAATTTTTGAAGGATTTACATAACATATCATATCATATCATATCATACCTTACGGGTCTCCCATTTCAGTAGCAACCTATGGTGGCACATAATTTTGGAAAAAGAGTGGGACCCTTGGGGATAGCCTATTTACTACTCCAATCCTTCTCGGTACCAAGTCATCATCCCACAAGAATACGTATATATATACATGTTTTTAAAATGGAACTTGACACTTGAACTTCAAATCATGCATACTTGGGCTTAAAAGCCAAACATAGTTTCAATACCTGTATGCATACTTAACAAGAGTCAAACACATTTCATAGTCATGCTTCATGGGCTAAAAAGCCAAACAAACTTTCATGTCAAACTTCATGCATAAGAGTAGCTCCATACTTGTCATATCATATTGGTGCAAGCATCGATGTTGCTCAAAGAGCCATATCATAGACTTAGTGTGATCACAACTTAGTCATAACCCATACTTGTTCAAAATCATTGTCATAAACATGTTTAGGACTTAGACCACATCAAAACTTTCATCAAAATATCCATGAATAATGCATGCAATGTAATGAGAAACAATGAGAATAGCATGGGTACTAGGATTCATACTTTAAATTCAAGTCAAGAGTAGTTCATGGGAAATTCAAGTCAAACCAACCTTCAAAGCATCATTTAAATACTACCCATGCATAAATCAAGAGTAAAAGGGACATGCATAACTTGATCATCATCAAAACCATTTAGTCTTCACATAATTCAAACATAAATCAACTTTAAATTACCTAATTTCTACAGCACATAATTCCATCCAATTAAATACTTCAAAATTTAAAGAACCCAACCTTAAATAAAACTTAAAATCATAATTTAAAGAGGAGGGTTTTTGGGTGTTCATGGATGAAAGGGAATCCATGAATCAAATGAATAGACCTTGAAATTGACCAAGAGAAATGAAGAATTTCACAACAAGGATGATCTTCCCCAAATTTCTTCAAGCTTTCATCAATGGAGGTCAAGAGAATTGAGAGAATTTCAAAATGGATTGAAGAGTGTTAGAATGGATGAAAAGGGTTTAGGGTTAGGTTTAGGGGGTTTAGGGGACCTTAGAAAGCCTAAAAGGGGCGTAGGATCTAATTAAATTATGAATTAACCATTAATGAAATGGACTAATTAACTAAAATAGTGCTTCACAGAAGGCTACAGTGCCCGTCCAATGGTACACGGTCTGTGTACTGGACCGTGAGACCATACTTGGCCTCGACTTCAACTCAAAATCTCGAGGGACTTTCTGGATCACTTCATGGGGGGTCTCACGGACCGTGTAGCTGAAAAAGGACCATGTACTGGTCTGTGAAGCATCACTTGATATGGAGTCCAACCCCGAACCCTTGACAACTTTCTGCCCCACATCACAGGACCCCTCATAGGTTGTGAAGTGTCTCACGGACCGTGTGGTGGTTCGTGGGAATAGACTTTGTCCTTGGCTAGGGTCCTGGCCACCAGGGGCTCACTGGATCATCACACAACCACCCCCACGGACCGTGGACCCTCACACAATCCGTGGTCCAGCCCTTAGCCCATTTCTAGAACCTTGTTTCCAACGTCCTTCTAATTACGAGTAGTCTCACTGTCTAGGCCATAACTTTCTCATACAAACTCCTAATTGAGTGAAACTATTTGTGTTGCAAAGATAACTCAAAGAGCTTCAATTTGATATATAGAAGTCTACATACTTCATCCCGTACCAAATGTTATGATTTTTCAAAGTACACTATCCCAACCAACCCATAACCTCACCAAGAGACCCATTTTAAATTTGGCCACTTAAACTCAACCCACGACTACAAAAATTCAATCACAATCAGTATAACACAAACCTTGACCAAACATTACAAAGTTCAATTTTTTTTTGATCGTTACATCATCTCCCCATTGGGAACATTCGTCCTCGAATGAGCTAAAACTACGGCTTGAGGACAATAATCAAACAAGAGATATTTTTACCAAACTTATAAAGAATCATGCATCACTTCAAAAGTCTTTCAAAACTCGTGTCAAAATATCATTTAAATAATTTTCGTGCTCATGTATGCATGCAATGTCATGAAACTCAGGAATTTACAGAATTAGGACCTTACAAGGATAAAACCTAGTACCTTAGGCTTGAGTAGATTGGAAGAGATACGAATATCGCTCCATCATGTCCAACTCTGCTTCACATGTCGCACTCTCCACGTCTTCGTTCCTCCAAAGCACCTTGACCGAAGCTACCTCCTTGTTGCGAAGCCGCTTCACTTGTCTATCCAAGATCTCAACCGGTACCTCTTCATAGATCAAATTCTCCTCAACTGTCACACCCTCCAAAGATGAAATGGCTTTAGGATCACCAACCAACTTCCTCAACATAGACACATGGAATACCGAATGAATGGAGCTCATGTACAACGACAAGTCCAACCTATAAGCCACATTGCTAACCTGTTCCACAATTTCATAAGGTCTGACCTACCGAGGACTCAACTTGCCCTTCTTGCGAAAGCGCATGATGCCTTTCATGGGGGACACTTTCACATACACCCAATCACCAACGTGAAATTCAAGATCCCTCTTTCTAATATTCGAATAAAACTTTTGGCGACTTTGAGCCATTTTCAACCTTTCCCTAATTAACTTCACCTTTTCAATGGCCTCAACAACTAAATCCGGGCCTAACAAGACCGCCTCACCTATTTCAAACCAACCGACCGGAGATCTATATCTCCTACCATACAACGCTTCAAATAGAGCCATACCAATATTAGCATGAAAGCTATTGTTGTAAGCAAACTCAATTAGAGGTAGATAATTATTCCAATTTCCTTTAAATTCCAACACACAAGCCCTTAACATGTCTTCCAAGGTTTGAATTGTCCTTTTGGCTTGTCCATCGATTTGAGGATGAAATGCGGTGCTCAACTTTACCTTAGTATCAAGCCCCTTTTGAAAAGATTTCCAAAAATAAGAAGTAAATTGAGTACTACGATCCGATATAATGGACCTTGGGATACCATGCAGTCTCACCAACTCTCGAATATACACCTTAACATACTCCTCAACACTATATGTAGTCTTAACTAGTAAGAAGTGAGCCGACTTAGTCATTCTATCAACGACAACCCATATAGAATCAAATTGTCTCCAAGTACGGGGCAACCCAACTACAAAGTCCACGTTCACATCTTCCCACTTCCAAGTAGGAATTTCAATGTCTTGGGTCAAACCATTGGGCCTTTGATGTTCCACCTTCACTTGTTGGCAATTAGGACATTCCGACACAAATTTAGCCATGTCCCCTTTCAAACCATGCTACCAATATAACTCCCTCAACTCTCGGTGCATTTTGGTAGATCCTGGATAAATAGAATATTGAGAATTGTGAGCCTCTTTCATGATAGTTTCACTTAGGCCATCAACATCCGGAACACACAAACGGCCTTGGTACCATAGCACACCATCTCCCACTTGGGAGAAAACCTTAATCTTGCCATCGGCAGCCAACGTCTTCAACTCTACCAAAGAAGGCTCTAAGTCTTGTTTCTTCTTAACATCAACCACTAAGGAAGACTTGGATCCACCTTGAACAATAATTCCATCATTGTTGTATTCGTCCAATCTTACACCTAACCTAGCCAAACGGTGCACATCTTTCATTATCTCCTTCTTCTCTTCTTCCACATGAGTCACACTCCCCATAGACAGTCTACTAAGGGCATCCGCCATAACATTAGCTTTGTCGGGGTGATAGAGGACTCTCATATCATAGTTCTTGAGAAGTTCCAACCACATCCTTTGCCTCAAATTAAGGTCTCTTTAGGTGAACACATATTGCAAGATCTTATAATTTGTGAAGATATTCACATGAACCCCATATAAATAATGATGCCAAATTTTCAAACCAAATACCACCACCGCCAACTCAAGATCATGGATTGGATAATTTTGTTCATGCACTTTCAATTGCCGGGACATATAAGTTATCACCTTACTATGTTGCATAAGCACACATCCCAAGCCAATACGTGACGCATCACAATATACCACAAACCCATCTAACCCATTGGGCAAAGTCAAAATCGGAGCCGATGTAAGTTGATCCTTCAAAGTTTAGAAACATTTCTCACATTTGTTCACCCATACAGACTTAGCCTTCTTTTGAGTCAACTTTGTCAACAGATACGCTACATAGGAAAACCCTTCAACGAACCTTCTATAATAACCAGCTAAACCAAGAAAGCTTCGAATATTCGAAGGAGTCAACGGTCTAGGCCAATCCTTTACCGCTTCGATTTTCTTAGGATCAACCTTGATACCATCACCGAAAACCACATGACCAAGGAAGGCAACTTCTCCCAACCAAAACTCGCACTTGCTAAATTTGGCAAACAGTTGCTTTTCTCTCAAAGTTTTGAGAACCAACCTCAAATGACCCATATGCTCTTGTTCACTACAGGAGTAAATCAATATGTCATCAATAAAGACCACCACAAAATTATCAAGGAATGGCTTGAACACCCGATTCATAAGATCCATAAATACCGTTGGAGCATTAGTCAACCCAAACGACATCACCATAAATTCGAAATGACCATAACGAGTCCGAAAAGCCATTTTTTGAATATCACACTCCCTCACCTTCAATTGGCGATAACCCAAACGAAGATCTATCTTGTAGAAATGAGTAGCTCCTTGAAGTTGGTCAAACAAGTCATCAATCCTAGGCAACGGGTACATATTCTTAACGGTCAATTTGTTTAATTTCCTATAATCAATACACATCCGAAGAGACCCATCCTTGTTCGTCACAAACAACACCGGAGCACCCCAAGGTGAAATGCTTGGTCTAATATACCCCTTCTCTAACAAATCTTTCAATTGATCATTCAATTCCTTCAACTCCGCCAGGGCCATACGATAAAGAGGGATAGAAATAGTTGGGTATCGGAAGAAGGTCTATACCAAAATCCACTTCTATATCGAGAGGAATACCGAGCAAGTCCTCAAAAAACACAACGGGAAACTCATTTACCACCGAAACGGATTCAAGCCTAGGTGACTCACCCTCTACATCTCTAGCCCGCACATTATGATAGATGCACCCTTTACAAATCATCTTTTGGGCTTTAAGGTAGGAAATAAACCAACCCTTAACCACGAAATCACTACCCTTCCTCACCAACACGGGTTCATTAGGAACTTGAAACTTGACTTGCCTAGTTCTACAATCAATTAAGACTTATGATACATGAAACCAATCCATCCCATGAATGATATCAAAATCATACATTTCAAGCTCTACAAGGTCACCGGGGAACACTTTATGCAACATTGACAAGGGATAACCCCTATACACTTTCCGGGCCACAATAGAATCATCCATGGGAGTATACACTAAATAGGGTTCCCTCAAGGTTTCAGAACTCACACCAAATTTAACAGCCAACAAAGGAGTCACAAAAGATAAATTTGCACCTGGATCAATTAAAGCATAAGCAATAAAGTTAAAGATTTTTAACATACCAGTCACGAAGTCCGGAGCTTCCTCCACCTCTTGGCGGGCCTGAAGAGCATAAAACCAGTTTTTCCTAGGAGCACCACCAACCAGAGCATTTGATGGCCCTTGACCACCGGGAGCCACTTGATCTTTATTGGTACCCCTTGGACATTCAGAAACCTCGTGGTCTAAACCACCACATTCATGGAAATCACCTGTAGCCCTTCTACAATCTTCCATATGATGCTTCCCACATTGGCCACAAAGAGAAATTCGGGGACCACCCCTAACTTTTGCCTTAGGAGGAGGCACTCTTAGATTAGCAACCCTCATGTTAGAACCTTGACCTTGGGGGAATCAGCAAAAACCACCACCACCCTTAAAGTTGAAAAACCCACCATCAAAACGGGCTCTCTTAGCTTCATGCACTCTTCTCTCCTTAAGTTTCCCTCCCTCAATTTTCTCGGCATAAGTCATGAGTCGAGAGATATCCCTGTCACGAATGAGCATAGTGGTCCTACACTCTTTTACCACCAAGTCTGAAATACCCGAAAGAAACTTGTACATTCTTGCACGAGGATCGGATACAAGAATCGGAGCATACTTAGAGAGCTTGGTAAATTTGAGTGCATAGTCCCTCATGGTCATACCACCTTACCAAATATTTATGAACTCAGTCATTTTGGCTTCTCTAAATTCAAGAGGAAAGAAACGATCGAGGAAAGCCATCTTGAACTCCTCCCATCCAACCTTGACATTCGTAACCCGTTCAAACAACTGTTGACCATACCATACTTGGGCCATATCCTTCAATTAATAAATGGCCAACTCGGCTTTCTCTTCTGAGCTCATTCCCATGATAGTCAAAACCTTGGTGAGTTCGTCAATGAACTCTTGAGCATCTTCATCAACTTTAGAGACAAAGAACTTCAGATGGTTCATCCGGGTGAAATTCCTCACCCTAGAAGCCGGAGTACCCACAGTGACGGGGTTGACAGGCCGGGCTTGGTTGGCCACAACTTGGGCCAACATATATACCATATTTCTGAACTCAACATGGGACACGTGTTCCTCTATCGGTGCCCGAGGAGCTTGTTCCTCAATTTTAAGAGCTTGACGGGGGAAGGGAGTTCTTCGGGGAGGCATGTTCTGAAAGAGCGACAAGAACCAAGTGTTTAGGGAAACCTCATAAATAGTACAAGGCACGACACAAGAGACAATTAAGTGACAAGTTACTTACACATCATCATAGCCTATCACCCATAGGTATGACGTGCATCACACCTATGAATAAGACTCTAAGTGACGCGGCATGTTGGACTTTGAGGATCATTACAAATCTAGGGCTCTGATACCATCTTTGTGATGACCCGAAAGTGGGGCCTATATGTGACATGGTGAAGGAGAACCCGAAGGTCCTCGATCAAGCCATCATAGCATCATCACACATATCATCGGTTCTGAAGCACAGAAAAGTAAACACATAACATATAAATCTAAGGGAATTGGGGCTTTGGACTCAAGCTATGGGGATGTTGCGGGGAATGGGATGAGCATGAATCACATAGCACATAACAAGAATTTCTAAGGGGCAGGTAAGTAGGACACAAGATATGAGGGCACACCGGGGTTATGGGACTTTCCACATAAGCATATTCCCAACATTAACAATCCCATAAACATAAGCATGGGCATAAGAATAAGCATAAACATAATAGGAACATCATATCCATAGCATAATCTCAATAGTCATAACATCCCAAAGTAAGCATAATACATCATGCAAGAGTAAAGTATGTCCAACATTGCCTCTACATAGAAAGAGCGGGGCCTTGACATAGTTTGAGGCTCACCCTCAATACATGAAATAGGAAAGTAAACACTACAAGGAGAGATAGGGAAGTAGAAATTGCCCTTGGATAAAGGGCTAACCACAAGTAAATAACTTCAAGAGAATCACTCATCGTGCAAAGCTAGATGGAGGTCGTCGCCGGCACCTACATGGTTAGAACATGTAGACAAGAGTATGAGTTAGCACAATAAAGAACTAAGTATTCGGGCATGCAAATGCATATGCAAATGGACCTATAACAACCTACATGGAAAGGGTGCATACATAGAAGAGAATATAAGAAGGGACAATATAACAATATGCCATGATAAGTGTGATGCATGAAATGCCATAATGCTAATAGTATAGAGGGGATGGAACCATAAACAACATCCAAATCCATGTGAGCTACAACATGAATTATCCCAATGAGTCCTCCCATTAGATTGGAGAATATTACTTGCCAAAGGTAATCTACACCACACCTTACGGGCCTTCCATTTCAGTGTGATGACCACCTTCCTTACGGGTCTCCCATTTCGGAAGGATTTACATAACATAACATATCATATCATATCAAAGCATACCTTACAGGTCTCCTATTTTGGTAGCAACCTATGGTGGCACATAGTTTCGGCGAAGGAATGGGGCCCTTGGGGATAACCCACTTACTACTTCAATCCTTCTCGGTAGTAAGTTATCATCCCAAATGAATACGTATACATATACATGCTTTAAAAATAGAATTGGACACTTGAAGTTCAAATCATGCATACTTGGGCTTAATAGCCAAACATAGTTTCAATACCCTTATGCATACTTAAAAAGAGTCAAACACATTTCATAGTCATGCTTCATGGGCTAAAAAACCAAACAAACTTTCATGTAAAACTTCATGTATAAGAGTAGCTCCATACTTTTCATATCATATTGGTGCAAGCACCCATGTTGCTCAAAAAGCCATATTATAGACTTAGTGTGATCACAACTTAGTCATAACCCATATTTGTTCAAAATCATAGTTATAAACATGTTTGGGGCTTAGCCCATATCTAAACTTTCATCAAAATATCCATGAATCATGCATGCAATGCCACGAGGAACAATGAGAATAACATCGGTACTAGAATTCATACTTTAAATTCAAGTCAAGAGTAGTGCATGAGAAATTCAAGTGAAACCAACCTTCAAAGCATAATTTAAATACTACCCATGCATAAATCAAAAGTAAAAGGGACATGCATAACTTGATCATCATCAAAACCATTTCGTCTTCACATAATTCAAACTTAAATCAAATTTAAATCACCTAATTTCTACAGCACATAATCCAATCCAATTAAATACTTCAAAATTTAAAGAACCCAACCTTAAATAACACTTAAAATCATAATTTAAAGAGGAGGGTTCTTGGGTCTTCATGGATGAAAGGGAATCCATGAATCAAACCCACATACCTTGAAATTGACCAAGACAATTGAAGAATTTCACAACAAGGATGATCTTCCCCAAATTTCTTCAAGCTTTCATCAATGGAGGTCAAGAGAACTGAGAGAATTTCAAAATGTATTGAAAAGTGTTAGAATAGATGAAAAGGGTTTAGGGGACCTCAGAAAGCCTAAAAGGGGCATAGGATCTAATTAAGTTACGAATTAACCATTAATGAAGAGGACTAATTAACTGAAATAGTGCTTCATGGAAGGCTACATTGCTCATCCAATGGTACACGGTTCGTGTACTTGCCCGTGAGACCATACTTGGCCTCGCCTTCAACTCGAACTCTCGGGGGACTTTCTGGATCACTTCACGGGGGTCTCACTGATCGTGTAGCAACACATAGACCGTGTACTAGTCCGTGAAGCATCACTTGGTCCGGAGTACAACCCCAAACCCTTGACAACTTCCTGCCCTACTTCACGGGACCCCTCACGGGCCGTGAAGTGTCTCACGGACCGTGTGGTGGTCCATGGGACTAGACTTGGTCCTTTTCTGGGGTCCTGGTCACCAGGGGCTCACTGTATCATCACATGACCACCCGCATGGACTTTGGATGCTCACACGGTCTGTGGTCTAGCCCTTAGCTCATTTCCAGAACCTTGTTTCCAGCGTCCTTCTAATTATGAGCAGTCTCACTGTCATGGCCATAACTTTCACATACAAACTTCGAATTGAGTGAAACCAGTTGCGTTGTGAAGATAACATAAAGAGATTCAATTTGATATATATCATCCCATACAGTTAATCCTGTAAAAAAAGTTATGATCTTTCAAAGTACACTGTCCCAATCGGCCCATAACTTCACCAAGAGACCCGTTTTAAATTTGGCCACTTAAACTCAACCTACGGCTACCAAAATTCAACCACGATCAGTCTAACACAAACCTTGACCAAACATTACGAAGTTTAAAATTTTCTGATCGTGACATGAAGTTGCAAACTTATTCCTAGGCTAGGAGCTTCATGCATGTTCAAAAAGGTTGCATGAAGTAAGGTTAAATAATGTATAGCCATTAATGAGTTGAATTAATAAAATCTTCTTGGGAAAGGTGGTTTTTTCTAAGGTTGAGGTCTTGTGTATTGAACCCATAGTAGCTTGAGAAAGTTATTATGGAAAGTTGATCTTGGGTTCGAGAGAATCTTGATCAAATGTTAGATCCACCTGCCCTACCCGTATAGATTCATCATCCCTTGAGTATTTTTAAATATCCATGCCAATTACTACTTGTGTGTCTACTTATATTCCCTAGAAGCTTCTTAAACTCTCCTGATTTATGCTTTTGTTATTTACTTTTAGTTACCATTTTCTCCCAAAATTTACTTTCAGATTATTATTATTTTTATATGTTGTTTGCTCATAATATGAATATTTAAGCACCTTTGATCCCAACTCCAAGTTGGGTAAATATACTTTTGACGACCGCAAACACTTGAACATATGAAAAATATGTTGACGTGTTAGCTGATCAAATGTAAAGCAAGATCACGAAGCCCTTTAATGTTATGTTACACACTCTTGTGAAAGGGAAATGCTCACTTGATGAGGTTAAGGATGTTGATGAGCTACTCCTACTATGTTATTATGCTTTACAACTTATATATGCCATGATTATGCTTATGTTATGCATACAGTAAGACTAGGCTTAGCACAGAATGAGGCTTAAGGTGGGGGCTCAACCCAAGGTGTCCTTATATAAAGTTTCAGTCTCATAACTATGTTCCACCATTGGTTACCATTATTTGCCTAAATGAGTTTACACTTGTGGATCCAACTAGGTCAAGATACCCACAATGCGGGGTATAGTCTACCTTGACAAGAAGAATTCTCCTTTTTCGGTGTGGAGGCAACGCCAAAAGTTTAGGTAGTAGCTCACATGTTCTTATATGTCGATTACCGCATATGTATATGCTATGTTATGACATCATGATTTACCTTCCATGCATGTTTTAATTAAGATATTGGTCATTCATATCATATTGAGCTTATGACATTTGTATATGATTATGTATCTTCACTAATATGGATTACGATTTCCTTGTAGCATTACCCTCTGCATACCTAGTAAATTCAAAGTACTAATACATACTTTTTGCATACATGATCTAACTATGTAGGAACTAGAGATCTTCACCATCCACCTCCTCGTGTCTTGTTGTCGTATGAATATTGTTGCTTGTAGTGAGTCCTCTACTTTAAGGGAAACATCTGATATCTTTCACCTATGTTAAGACAATGCTACTTTTACTATTTACTTTAGAGGGTGAGCCCAGAGCATGCCTTGGCCCCCGATTCACTCATGAATAGAGGTATTGTTGGATAATATGTTATATTAGACTTATACAATGCTTATTTATCTATGGAGATTTCCCTTTAGTCCCTACCCATGTGTGTTGTTTCTTGATGATGTTAGCAAGTGGTGACTTTCCTAAGTCCCTACTCCCCATAGAGTGTGTCATATGTTCCTTTCCCTTAGTCTAATTGTGGTGATTGAATGATGGTAATTCCTTACCCTTTTACCCATAGAGTGTGTCCTAAGCCCTTACACCCTTTAGTACTATTTGTTAATTATTGATCCACACTTTTTAATCAAGGATGCGCTTTAGTATTCTATGAGGCTTATTTAGAGTACTTACGAGTTTTCCATTCATTATGTCGCACCTAGGTTCTAGGCTTAGGACATGACAAGCTTGGTATCAAAGCACTACATTTATAAATGATCCTCATAAATCTAACTTACCTTGTCCAATAGAGCCTTGTTCATGATTGTGAAGCATGCCACAATAATGAATAGGAGGCTTTGAGGCATTTAGGAAATGACTCACTACTTTATGATATGTATCGTGTTTTAGAACATTATTAAGACTTTCTATTTCTAATGATTGTACATTTGTGATTCTAGATTATGCCGCCAAGAAGGACGCCACCAAGAGCCCCTATTCCTATGGAGGATCAAGCCCCATCGGTCCCTCAACATCCTTAGAAGAAGGGGTTACTCATGCTGAATATCATAATGTTATCACCTTATTGGAACAAGACATATCTAACCAAGTTAACCAAGGGGCCCAAGATCCTCCTACTTCTACTCCGACTTCAAGAGTGAGAGACTTCACAAGAATGAATCATCTAGAGTTTCATGGCTCTAAAATGGAGGAAGATTTTCAAGAATTTATTGATGAAGTGTACAAGGTCCTAGCTATCATGGGGTTATTCTTGGAGGAGAAAGTGAAACTAGCAGCCTACCAACTCAAGGGTCCTGCACAAATATGGTTCACCCAATGGAAGATGGAGAGGGTGGAGATAAGCATATTCCATGGGAGGAATTCAAAGTCGTCTTCCTTGACATCTTCTTCCCAATGGAGCTAAGAGAGGCAAAAATGATGAAATTTATGAACCTAAAGGAGTATTCCCTTAAATTTAACTAACTCTCAAAGTATGATCCTCACTTAGTTGCCGATCCTCGAGAAAGAATGAATAAATTTGTGTCGAGAGTATTTGACTTAGTCAATGAAGAGTATTGCACTGCCATACTTATAGAGGATATGGAAATATCTCGCCTCATGATATATGTTGAGCAACGCTAGGGAGAGAAGCTTAGAAAGATAAAGAGTGGGGAGTCCAACTCACTTCAACCTCTTTCAACCAAAATTCACATTTATCAACCTCTCTCCCCTCAGGGTTTGCAATACTACCCTCAAATATCTCACATGCTCTTCCTCACTCTGGAAATAAATCAAGATGTCATCAATGAATACCATAACAACAATATCATGGTAGGGTTTAAAGACCTTATTCATGATATCCATAAATATTACCAGAGCGTTAGTTAGATCAAAAGACATCACCACAAATTCAAAATGCCCATACCTTATTTGGAAGGCTGTCTTGGGAATGTCACACTCTCTTACCTTATTTGATGTTACTCAAACCAAAGATCAATCTTAGAAAAATGACTAGACCCATACAATTGGCAAAATAAATCATCTATCCTCAGTAGGGGATATTTGTTCTTTATGGTGACTTTGTTGAGTTGCTAATAGTCAATGCACATTCTAAGTGAGTCATCCTTCTTCCTTACAAAAAACACTGGTGTACTCTAAGGTAACTTTCTAGGCCTAATACAACCCTTCTCTAGTAAGTTTATCAATTGGTCCTTTAATTTTTTCAATTCTGTTGGGGCCATACGATAGAGAGGAATGGAAATAGGTTGAGTATCAAAGAGAAGGTCTATACCAAAATCTATTTCTCTTTGGGAGGAACACCGAAGAGTTTATTGAGAAAGATATCAGGAAACACATTGACCACCAGAACCGACTCGATAAAAGGAACTTTGGACTCAACATTCGTAACGTTACAAGATAATAAATGCAACCCTTAGCAATTAAATCACGAGCCTTAAGACAAGGGATAAACCTACCCTTAACCACTGAATCGTGGTCTTCCCGCTCAAGAATAGGATCATTAAGAAATTGGAACTTTACTTTGTGGGTTCTACAACCAATGGAAGCATGATATTCATGTAACCAATCCAACCCAAGAGTAATGTTAAAATCTATCATGTCAGGTTCAACAAAATCACAAGGAAAAACTTTATGCACTATAGACACAGGGCAACCCCTATAGACTCGTCAAGTAATAGTTGACTCACCAATTATAGTAGGCACAACAAATGGTTCACACAACATTTCAGGACATATACCAAACCTAACAACAACGAATGAGGTAGTTAAAGATAAAGTGGCACCCAGATCCAATAAAGCATACACATCATAATCATAAACCTTTAACATACCAGTGCCAACATCGGGCATCTCATCCATCCCCTTGTCTCTCTTGAAAAGCATAGAATCAGTTGTGATGTGGGGCACCTCCTTATTGACCTCCTTGTGCCCCTAAGCCTCCATGGGCACTATGTCCTTGAGGACGACCATCTCTACCCTTGTTTTGAGCATTTAAACAATCCACAATATTGTGGCCCATCTTCCCATACCAGAAGTAAGCACCTACATCTCTAAAGCACTTATCACCATTATTTTTTCCACACCTTCCACACTTAAGAGGTGTTGGTCCACCATTACCGCCCCTAGAATCTTTGAACAAATTATAATCAAATTCAAGTATAACAACAATACCGACCTCACTCGTCCCCACAAGATATACACATGTTCATAAAAGTGTCTCACAAGCCATCATGTGTTACAACATTTCCTCAATTTATATCACAAGTCTTAAATTATCGCAACAAGGTTCCAACGAGTCTTGGTTCACAAGATCTCATCTCAATTTATCAATAAGATTATAATTACTCATAATTCAGCTCAACCGGAATCACATTTCCATCAATGTTCCATCATATCAAAACATTTACTCAAGAATTAGTCTAAATCTCCCAATTATCATATACACATATTCAATAACTCAAATCCAATCTCATGAAGGTTAGCCGAACCTACCTCGATACCAAAACCGCACTCGAGAAAACTTTCAATCAACTCAAGCCTTTAAGTGATCCTCAAATCGATCAATCACTATCAACAATAGATATTACTCATCAAGAGGTAAATTTTTATACTCATATTAGCACATATTAGGCTTGAGGAAAAAATAGTAAAAATTAAGGCTAAAATTCAAAGTCCCCGGATCTGGAAATTGACTTAAAAAATTGGATTCTAAATGAAAAATAGAGTTCATCGGTAAAAATCCCACTAAAACCGAGCTTAAATTGAATAAGAAATCAACATTTAAAGTTTGAAAATTATAGTATAATAATCCCCAATTTTTGACGTTCAAAATCATGAAATTAAAGACAAAATCAAGATAAAACTTATGGAAATACTTAAATTAGTGTTAGAAACACTTACCCAAGTTAAATCTTTGAACACTTCTTCTATAAATCGCCTAAAAAGCTTTATAAGTTTAAAAATGGAACAAAAATAGTGACTCTCATTTTTGTTTTTAAAACTAATCAGTGAAAACACATTTCGCGATCACGGAGCCCATCTCGCGAACAAGGAGAGGAAAGGTCACAAGACCTCTGCAAATATGGGACCTTGTCCGTGAACATAAAGCACAACAACCCAAGATCTCCGTGAACACAAAGAACAGATGCCCCTGCACCAAATAACAGCTAAACCACCAATTCCAAGTCCAACCTCCTACTTGGAATGGGTCCTCAAAACTCATCATGAATTAGAATTTCATAAACCAAATATGTATCCATACCAGAAATAGAAATTAGTAGTCAACAGAATCATCAGAAATCAATTTCAAGGATCCTTGCCTCATTTACCAATGCAAGCCGATAAAATTAGTTTAAAACTCAAAATACCAAAACTGCCCTCGACAACTCTAAAAATTATTATGAGACCATTTCTAATGTTAGTTTTACAGTCCAAAACTACTGGTACTATAAAAATTTTGATCCGAGCTTTTGAATTCCTAAAATAACAACTTTGGGCCTAAAAATCTCATTTTAACACAAAATTCTATTCTGTAACTCCTTATAGTTCTGTTTCGACATTCCAGAGTAGGTCTCCTCAGCCACTCACTCTAGAATCTTATAAGGACCAATAAATCTAGGTTTGAGCTTGCTCTTCTTCCCAAACCTCATGACACCATTCATGGATAAGATCATCAACCAAACCTAGTCACCCTCCATGAACTCCAAGGGTCGAACATGCCTATCAACGTAACTCATCTGGCGACTTTGAGCTGTCAATAATTAATCTAAACAAACTAAACCCTACTCAATGGAATCTTTAAGCTAATCTGTGTAAAGACTACCCATTACAATAGAATCAAACCAATCTAAAGGTAATCTACATCTTTAGCCATGCAAAGCCTCGAAAGGAGCTATCTGGATGCTGGAATGATAACTATTATTGTAAGCAAGCTTCACCAAGGGAAAATGATAATCCCATCTAGCACCGAAGTCAATAACACATTTCCAAAACATATCCTCTAGCACCTGAATAGTCCTCTCCGACTGGAAATCTTTCATAGGATGAAATGTTATACTCAAGTCTAACATGGTAACTAAATCACATTGTAGGTCCTTCTAGAAGTGGGAATTGAATAAAGAACCTCGACCCGACACTATGGAAACTAGTACATCATTAAGCCTTACGATCTAACTGATGTATAATTAAGCCAATCTCTCCATCGTGACCTGACTTTGACTAGAATAAAGTGCACAAACTTGGTCAAGTAGTCCATAATAACCTAAATAGACTAAAACCCACCTACAGTTGTGGGTAAACCAACTACATAACTCTAGATATATCCATGCTCGGAATCGATAATGTTGTTTTGCACTCCTTTTTCACAAGGTTTCCGAAGCTGGATATGAACTTTCTCATTCTATATCTCATGTCAGGGACCATCTCTTGAGTATACCTGGATAGTTGTATGAACTTAAGGCTATATTATTTCACAATCAACCCCTCATTTTTCAAGTTGACAAACTCCCCAACCTTCGCTTTCCTCAACTCAAATGGAAAGAAGTGGTCAAGAAAGGCACTCTTAAAATCATCCCAAATGGAAGGCTCAGCATCCTCACCTCGGCTCTCTTCCCACTGATTGTACCAAATATTTTTCACATCTTTAAGTTAATAGGAAGCAAGTTCATCTCCCTCAGTCTAAATTGCATGCATAGCTTTCAACACCTTCCAAATATCATCAATAAAGGTTTGGGGGTCTTACTCAACCTTAGACCCTATGAAGACTGGTTAATTCATCCTCAGGAAATCTCTAAGTCTTGTTGTAGCAATTGTCTCTTAGGAGCTAGACCTAAGAGCTTGCGATCTCCGATTCCCACTCTGACCAGCTACGAGTTGAGTGAGCATAGTGATAGCTCCTCTGAAATTAGCTTTTGTAGTAAGAGCAGGTGGAGAAGTAGGTGCTTGTGGAACATTAGTGTCTCTAGTTGGTCAACTTCGATCCCTCGTCTCCATCTGAGTAGGCACCTCTGGTGAGGTATTCTAATTAGAGGCTAAAGCATATCTTTGGGTGGCGATACACTTAGGAGACATGATCTGCAAATACGTAACACATGAATCATATATATACTTTAATAGAGTTAAACTCTATTGCACGTACTCCAAATACAAGAGAAGTGTAACAATTTCTAATGTCCTATAGACTCCTACTTATAAAGTGTGGTGCACAACACACCCATAAACAAGACTCTACTAGATACGACTTCATAGACTCCCTAGGGCACTTGAACTCTGTGCTCTGATGCCAAGTTTGTCATGCCTTGAGAGGGTACCCTTGGAATGGCCGACACTTAGAGACTATTGCTAGCGCCCAAGAAAACCACTCAGCCTTATCACATTTGTTCAATCATATTCTGGTAGCGGAAGACATCAATGACTTAGAAATACTCAATGAAAAACAACATCAAAATGATAATCTAAGGCCAAAGGTCAAACAATCTATCTATCAACTAAGTAAGACTAGTATGAGAGAAAACTAGCAAAAATAATATGTAATCATAACTCGATAGTCTAGTCTATGAAGTCTCTAAATATTTGACTAAATGGTTCCAATGAAAGACCTAGGGCTACCTCAAAATAAAATAAAATAAGTCAAACCTAAAGCTAAAAAGAAACATGATATCCTCTGAAAGTAGGAGAGGACTCACCAATTAGCTAAATGTAAATAGGTTCTCAACGGGGCACCTACTAATGACCGTTAGTACCTGCCTCTACATTATAAAAAGATGCAGACCCAAATGGATGTCAGTACGTGGAATGTACGAGTATGTAAAATAGAAGAATGAAACATATAAAGGTAGAATAATATTAACTCAAAATATCTCAACTCAAGAAGTAGGAAACTCAATAATCAATTCAAGAGTCTAAAGTAAGAATATAATTTATATAATGAACACTCACATCCAATCTAATCCAATGCTCTCAGAGTTCTATCAAGTCCTATTTGGGAGTTTCTCAAACTGACAACTATCACCTATGAACCAGTGATGATACAACAAAGCGATGTCATTGCCACATCCATCCAATACCTTTCCAGGGTAAAGGACACCCCATCAGTGGATCTATAATAATTACATCAAGTCTTCTTTTTGGAACAATAGGGAAATATCCATTTTTATGGTTCAATCTTCTCCTACGTTGGCCACATAATTATTGAGTTTTAGTTGGACTTACTCTTACTCATTTCGGTGCTCAATACTCCTCCCAAGACTCAACATGCTCATAAGACATCAACCCTATAGTTAACTCTTTCAACTAGTCTCATTGAATATTTGTCAACTCAATTCATCACACAAACCATCAACTCTTTGGTTGCATTCTATTAAGGTTTAGCTCTTGAATTATAAAGACTCAATCATGCATTATTCTAACTCATAGCATTCAGAAAAAGAAAGTTAGAAATATTCAGGAATTCTATAGACTCTTTAGGCTTAATTTATACTCATGCATGCCCATTTAACTATAATATGCAAAAATAACAAGAATTCATTCTAGGGTTCACGTAGGAAGTAGAATTAGTTAATATCAAGTACTTAATTCATAAAATAGTAATTTCATGCAATATTACATAGATATACATTAGGATTTAAGAAAAACCTTCAAGAAACAGTCATGGGAGACTCAATGCATTCACAACTCCATCAATTCTAGTTATGGGGCACATGGAAGAACATAATCCATGTTGTAGTTAGACTTACATATGTGGAAGTTTAAGTCTTGAAATAGCTTGGAAGAATTCTCAAGTTCTCGCTTCAAACCCTGACCTTTTTCTCCCTTGAAACCTTGCTCCAAGTTGAAGAAAGTGATTTAGCATAGAAGGATTGATCTGACATGTTTAGGAATTCATTTAGGTGTAAAAATGTCATGTTTAGTCTTTGAAAGGGTGAAAAAAAACCAAAATAATCTTTCTTAAAAAGCTAACAAAAGTCATCCACGGGCCCACCTACGGCCCGTAGAAACTTCCACGGCCTGCAGAAACTATTTTATAAACTTTTGGGAAACTTTTAGGGTCTCTGGATCGATTCCACGAGCCCAATCTATGGCTCATAGAAGTCTCTACAATCCGTAGATGGGTTCGTCAAATCTGGAACAAAAAAATGGATTTTCAGGAATTTTTCTCATGAGATACCAGATGGGTCGTACTTCCATGCACGACCTGTAATTCATTTCATAGGCACACCGCTGCACTGGTAGTCTATAGGAAAATAACCATATCTTTTGACTCTAAATTCCAAATGTGGTGAAATTAGTGTATTGGAAAGCTAATCCAAAGAGCTTTCATTTGGCAGGACATGTGAAATCTAATTCTTTGGGTGCTAAGAGTTATGGGAATTGAAATTTGACCCTTGCATAATCTAACACTAGAAACTAAATTTATAAGAATGTTTTGAACTCATCTAAGTACTAGAGGTCTCTCAAGACTCTAATACACTTCCCGCATATAAGAATGAGGCTTGAATCATAGGTACATGTAAGAATAGAGTCATGAGGTGTCACAAAATTAATCTATTTGATTTTTGTGATATGCAAGAGGTGATTTTGAATATTCTAGAATATTCATAAAAGATTACTCATGATATGGATATATATTTTTTTATGGTTTGTGAGTCTGAGTTTTTTGATAAACTCTGTAGATTTAAGAAAAAAATGAAAATAGCATCATGTAAAATATATAAAGTCCTTACGATCTGGTTGTAGTGAGGTATACCTCTTTTCAGAGTTCATTAGTCACTTATTTGATAGAGTAATTGCATTTGAATTATTTACACTAGACACTATAATAGATTGGTGTAAAAGAAGAAAGATAATAGACTCTTATGGAGAAGGTAAGATTAATGATTGACTTATTCAAAGTTTTAACGATTGACTTATTCAAAGTTTTCTTACTTCTTTTGGAATATGTCCTAAGAACTACATATCACATTCTAAATTTAATTTCTTGCATGTTTGTACCTTTTAAAACTATAGAACTTATGTGAATTTGACGTACGTTGTAATGACCTCAAAGTTCATTTTTGGTATTTTTGACTTAATATCATTTTTCCATTCTCAAAAGTTGTCTAGGATCATTTTTGATTGAGTCTAAAAGTCAGATTTCGAAAATCTCATAAAAAGTTTAAGATTTGCAAAAGAAAGTGTTTTTAAAGGCTTAAAGTTGGAAATTTTGAATTTTGAGGCTATTTTGAGTTTTGAGTACCATAATTTGATTCAATCGATTCCATTAGTTCTAGATTGCCGAATCTGGTCTAGGAGAACTAGCAGAACTAAATTCGTAGTTAAAATGGATATTTTAAGCCCAAAGTTGCATTTCTAGTTCATTTTGGATTAAAAGTTTGACTTTGGTCAACATTCGGAGTTCAAAAACTCGAATTGAAATTCCAACAGTTCCACTTGTTCCAGATGGTGAAACTAATGCTAAAATGGTCTTTTCATATTTTTTGGAGTTACCGAGGGTAGCTTTGATATTTGAGTTTTAAACTAGTTTATTTGTCTTGCATTGGTAAATGTGTCATAAAAGCATGTAAATTAATTTCTGATGATTTCACTATGTCTAGATTGTTGTTTCTTGTATGGATACATATTTGGTTTGTGAAATACTGATTCTGGATGAGTTTCGAGTGCCCATTTTGAGTTTTGATATTAGTTGTGCATTGCTGGTGCAAGTTTGTGGTATAACCCCCTCTTACTCTCCACGTTCATTGAGGTGAACCTAATTCTTTTCCATGTTCGCAGTCCAGGCCTCTACATTCACAAAGGTGAACCTGGTTCTTCTCCACGCTCGCAGAGCTTATTTAGTCCCTGAACAGTGCCAAGCATTAAAATTAAGTTTTAAAACCTATTTCCACAATATTTACACTTTCAAGCTTCATTTGAGAGGGTGGTTTCATGGGTTTTCAAGGCGAAGTGATTGGGTAACTAGTTTCAAACATATTTAATTGATTTACATTGATACATTTGTGATTCTAACTTCTAATTTTGGGATTTAAATGGCAGAATTTGAGAGGTTTTGGGACTTTGATTCCTAAACTTTAATTGATTATTTCTGCCTCACCCTAGCTCTATTGTAGAATTGGTTTTCACTGTTGCAATCCTTGTTACAAGTAGAACATTTTATTATAAGAATTTCAAGATTCCAACGATATTTTTTGTCATGGGATTCTTGACCATTTTATCCATTTTTCTTTGAATTTATTGATTTTAGTGTCGTTGGATTCAATATGTGATTGTGATGTCATATTTGAATAGATTTTGGTGAGTTAGAGTACCACAAAAGGGGAAAATGGTGTTTTTGACTTGATTAGAGACTTTATTTGAGGCAAGTGGACTTCTAAACTTTTGTTAAGTGTGAATGAACCTTGTACGCTCCTTTATGTATGTGATAGAGTATTTCGGGGCAGAATTGCATTACCTTAGGCTTTGATCATGATATTTCAATTTAGGTGTTGCCTTATGTAATATTCTCTTGATTATGGGTTAATTGTGAATAATAAGCTATATTTGAACATGTGAACTCAGTTTGGGTTCGTGTTACAAGAGATTGTGTATTACTTGATGTGTATACCGAAATAATGAAGAGGTTAGGACTATATTATGTATACTTGTGTACTTGTGATTACTCGGGATTGATTTATTGAAATATATGATCCATATGGACATCTTGCATCATTTCATTGTCATGAACATATCCATTATGAATTTACTATGTGCTTGCTTGATGATCCATTGGAAATGGAAAGCTGGTGGGAAATGGTTCTGGCTAGTGAAAAACAAAAGAAAGAAAAGATATAAAAAGCCAAAAAGAAATGATTTCGGCTAGATATGAAAGTTATTGCTGAAGAAAAATGGTTTTGAAAAATACATGGTCCATATGTGACCCCCATGGGTTCAGGTCTAAGGTTATCAGCGGATATGTATCATAGGAGATATATGCATCACGATATTTGACATTGCTTTGCATTGTTTACATTTCATCACATCCATTTCAAATATGTGATAAGTATGAAATTGAGAATATATGTACATATGCATATGTTGTCTTGTCTACTATTACTTGAGGGTTATTTTATTGATGATTTTGTATACCTATTGGGCTCTTGAGGCACTGTTTTATGAAATGCTTATGTGTATATTATGAATATTGTATATATTGTGTTGGGACTTTCTTGAGTGCAGGTGTTGTGTTTTGGCAGATTGTGGTTGGGAGTTAAGGAGTTACTTGTGTTCTTCATTGCTTTACTTTAGGTTAGTTTCATTTCGCCAAGTACCCTGTTGTTTGGTGCTCACCCTTTTGCTACATTTTTGTAGGGTGTGAGCCTAGTCCATCCTGCTAGATTTCTCTCATTTCAGGATTGAGTTTTCAGATATTTCTTGAGGTAGCTACGTATGTCCCCAACAGACCTTCGAGGAGTCCTTATTATGTTATGTTTTATTTAAGAACTAGACATTTGAGAATAATATTTCTTTTGAGTATTCTACATTTAGAGGTTTCTACATGTGACACTAGTTCTTGGGATAGTTGTATTCGGTTTTCTTTGGCATATTTATCTTATTAGTCTGTTATCTTCCGCTTTTGTTATTATTAAGTTGTTGGGTTTTGAGTTGACTTGCTTTGGTGGGATAGGTGAGTGCCATAACACCCAGATTTTTTGTCGTGACATAAGTGTAGTATGTGTCATGTTCAGATATAGAATTGTCTAGCATATATGGTGAATGGGAGAACAAATAAGTTGGAATTAAGAATGGATGTGTGTGTTAATTGGCTATTCAAAAAAGAATAGAAGAAGGTTTATTTTATTTTCGTGGAGGAAATAAGGCTTGTTAATAAATGTCCGCATTTCTAGAAATGGACTATTTAGTACGCCATGTTCCTAGAAGTAAACTAGTCTTATAGGAACTGAACAACGAAATAACAAATAAATCAATAGTAAATTCAGACGCTCAAGAACATCTGATTAGTATTTCAGAATTGATGTTCCATTGCATTTAAATAGTGGGAGAAGCGTTACATGACATAAGAAAATTACTACCTCGAGTACTGAGAGTGATATTGAGAAACATTAAAGAACACTACATGAATAAGTTTTTAATATTTCAATACCCAAAGGTTTTGAGGAAAATATTATGACTTAAGAACATGGAAGTGTGACTATAGTAGTAGTACTTAGTCGTTGTGGGAGAATCGTAATGAAGATTGATTTTTTATATATTCTTGAGACACTTTCATGATAGAACTCCTGAAAAGAAGTAAACTCTTAGAGAGTTTCATTATAAGGTCCCTTGATATTTGGTACTGAATCACTTGTTACAACTAAGTACTACTAGACGAAATTGCATATGAAAACAACTTGGTATGATCCTTTAGGTAACTCATACAAAAAGAAGCTTTTTTGAAAGTTGTAAATGCATAGTTAAAAGTCTAAGTGGAAGATTGTTAGGGTATGTACAATGAATCATGGGTTTAGACATAGTATTCTAATAATTTCCAATAATGAACATTGAAGTGGGAGATTGTTAGGGTGCATACTATTAACCATGCATTTAGATATACTATATTAAAGCAATTGTGATTGTTAAAAGTCTAAGTGGGAGATTGTTAGAATATATCTATTAACCATGGAATATATACTATTAATCATGAGTTTAGGTATAGTATTTATTATATAATCATTGTTTATTCAATTTTAATAAAAGTTTTAATAGATCATAAAATCGTTTATGTGTCCATTTACTTATATAGTAGATGATTTAGTGTATAGAGTATTAACTTATACACAGAGGATTAAATAATCGGTTCTTGTAAGTATAAAGTTTTTCGTTCAGAATCTAAGATGAAAATTGGACAAGCCATTGGTATGGTTATAACACAAGATTATATATGATTTATCTTGATAATGGGAATGGTGTAGTTCCAACTTCTTGTGCTAATGCATATTATATGTATTGAACGGACTGAGTAGAGATAGTTATTTTAGACTAACTGATAAAGATATATTCTCTAAACTGTTAAATGTACTTATATTCTCAATCCTTATATAACTATTATGATCTGTATATATTATTTATCATTTTGATTTATTAAAAGGCGAGATTCTGAGATGGGTCAATATGTCTAGTAGATTGTATTATAATAATATATATTTATGAAATAATAATTTAGTTCACAGAATCCATGTCTCGATATAGAGATTGATGATATGGCTTTTGAGAAGCTTATAAGTTTTCTTCGTATCAAACCTTGCAAGTGGAGTTATGAATTCGACACATGAAATAAGTTAAGCAGTGCTCTAAAGGAAATTCATCTTTAAATTAAATTGGTCAGTAATTTATGATTTCAATACAATGCTTGCCCATCCAAGTATTGAGAGAGTTCAAATGTGAACTTAGGATCATTGTAGAAGACCACAAAACTACAATCTAACTCGTGGATTCACTTGAAGGTATACGCTCACGCTTCAAGAGCTATTTATCTAATTAAATTTCATAAAATTATGTGTTCAAGCATGATTATTTATGATCTAGCATAAATGTATGTGTTATCTATTATTCATATAAGTAATACGGTCCTGATATGCTTCTACTGTGCATATTATTTTCCAATAAATTTTACTTAATTCCGATAATAAACGGCCGAGATATCGCATTTAGATTTTTTTTGAAAACAACACAACACGACCAGCAACAATAATAATATTTTTGCACCAAACAGAGCTCTATCAGTTAGTTATGACATTACCATGGTGTGCGCCTCATAAAAACACACATAGAATAAATCTAAATTTCACCAAATTTCGACTCAAAACAAATAAGAAATCACATATCAAAGTTTTTGAAAACATATTCAATAGTACAGTAAGAAAATATCAAATTTTACCTCAAATGACATGCGAAAATCAATTTCCAAAGCTCCCACGACGTTCCTCTCAAAAAAATATACAAGCTAACCTTTTATTTTTTTATTTTTTTTAATTTTTTTTTTGAATCACCCAAATCAGACAAAAATCAGAAAAATTATTGTCCAAAATTTCCCCATTCCATTTTTCCATTTCTGGAAAGTTTCCACATATATACACCCTTTTTTCCTTTTTTTCCTTTTAAACCGCCTGCCAAGTGGGGGGTTTCCAGTGGGCCACGTCATCGCTGTCTTTACTTTTTCAGCAACTTCTCAAACTTAATTTCGATATTATGATCTCATCTGGAGTCAGAAAAATACAATTCATATATGAATTCTGATTATAAACGACATTTCAGACTCAACGGTGAAGTCAAAATTCCCACCAAAAGTCATTTTGTTTCAATGTGGATCCCAATTCTCAATATCGAGATCTACCAAGAGGGCCAAAATATACCCAAAAGCCTCGAGAATCAAATGAAAGGTTCTCCTAGACCATACTTGACATTCCAAATCTAACCACACTATCAGAATGTTTTTGGGCACATTCTCCGCGGTGCTGACTTAAGTCAACTATTGGCTCATTCCGACGGCTAAATTTACAAAAGTCGATATAATTGCACCGAACGTTCTCCTAACCTAATTTTGCCATTCTGGAGCTGATGGAACCGTTAGAATTCCAATCCGAATCCGTTTACTAGGATTTTACCTGAAAATTATTTTACAGTTATAATCTCTCATTTAAATTGAAAAGTTGTATAAATGTCAGACGATTCCCCCAACAACCGAACAATTAGTGTCAATAAGTTTCAAATATCCCGAGGTCACTATGAAAATTATCAAACTAATAAAATACTCGCAGAACAATAAAAATGACTTGGATGGTTATTAAAGATTAGTTGATAGAATCGTGTCTCGATCTCGAGTTGAAGGCACCCCTTTATGGCTACTTCAAAGTTTTCACGTGAAAACCCTGTAAGTAGATTTTATATTTATCATGTGAAATAAATTAAGTATAAATGATTAATTTAGTCAATAAATTAAATTTTTCAGAAGATTTAATTTAATTGATTAATATCGATAATTCTAACATGGGGGGAGCTAAATAAGATGCAATGGTAGATTTTAAAATTAACATTGAGGATTCTAGTTATATATTTTTAGTGGAATGTTATGTAATTTTCTACGATATGGTTAATTCATTCTTTTGAAAATTATTTTCATAAATAGAAAACTCAGTTGAATGTATCTTCGATCCCTACTATGTCTGATTCATTAGCAATTTTTTTAAGTTATTTTTTTAAGAAATAAAATCAGTGAATTTTATTATACATTAAAACACTGATTTAAAAAAAATCAATTTTAAAAAGGGATAAAAAAAATTTCTGAAGAAACAAAATCAGTGGGTTTTATTATACAATAAAACACTGATATGGAAATATTTCAAATTTAAAAGGGGTCGAAATCATTTTTGCTTTGAAGGGGTACTGATTACTCTTAAATATGATCTAATAATGTGTGATTTGTTTTTATTTTTTTGAAAAGGAATAAAAATATTTTTGGGGCTTTATTGGATTTTTATTGCCCCTTAATAGTCTCATAAACGTTGAAGATTCTTGAATCTATTCTTCTTCTTAAGTTGAGAATAAAAAGAGGGCATCTCTGATCAATCTACCGTCTTTCGGGGGCATATTAGAGATATATCTTTGATTGATTACATATTATTTTCATTTCTTATTTACATATTTAGTTATGCATATTCTTAGCTTATATATAATTGTGAAGGTCCTTATTCATTTTCATTGATTGTATTTATTACTCTCTTGATCCTTATGGATACACTTCTTGTATAAATACCCCATTCATTATTAATAAAATAAAAACTTATCTCATCAGTGAACTACTTTAATTTTGAGAACTCTTCTTATATGATCTACTATAGGATAAGTTTTACAGTATGCCTTGAGTTCTCCCATAATTTTACTTAGACAAGAAAATATGATTTCAATGGATCTCATTCTTTAATCTGAAACAATTCATATTCATACACAAAAGTTTATTCTTTGTTTGACTTGTTTGTTCCTTTGTTTGTAATTTCTAATTTATCCCACACTTTTTACAATATTCGAGTAGGATATTTCTCATATTCCTCACTATTGATAACATTGTACAATACATTTTTAGCCTTGAATTTTATTTGAATCTATTTATTCATTAGTGTAGTTCTACGAAATTGATAGTTTGGATGAAACTTGACCATAATCTTGTTTCTCATTAGTTTTGGTGAGCGGAATAGGAATATCTCCAAGCTTGATAACACTCCACATCTTTACATCATAGAATTTGATATTTCCCATTAAATTAAGGACATTTTTGAGAGGTTTCCCCTTGAAAAAGTGCTCCAACTATAACTTGATTTGCCATAATATTTTCTTACTTGTTGTTAAGATAATAACATGTGTGTCACGCCCCTATCTTACTCGCGGGACATGGCTGACACCCAGAACTATTTTTTTCCAAAGTGAATCACTTGGCCTGGCTACTTTACCCAGCGGAAGACTTAAATAATAAATGATAGACTTCGATGTAATATACCAAAGTGACTGCAATAATCTGAACCAAAACTGAAAGTAAGAACTGAAACTCATGTCATCTAGTCTATGAAACCTCTAACTAAGATAATATGAAACAATTACTATGACAAGCCCATGGTAACCACAACTGAAAATAAATACTGAAACAGAAATAAAGACTCCAAAGTCTCTAACTAGTAAAAGGCCTAACCAATAGCTAAATGAAATGTTGGTCCTCAATGAAGCATATGCTGAGGGACTATGTCACCTGCGTCTTCATCATAAAATGATGCAGGTCCAATGTACATCAGTATATGAAATCTATAAACATGTAAAATAGACAAAACAAGCAACTCAGGATAAGGCACTACACTCAGAAGTAGCTAAAAGTATGTCTGAAAATATGTCAGTGTATATAATAAATAAAGTGTGTACTAAAAATAATATCTTATGCGAAAACTCTGTATGCATGAATTAGTTTACTTTAGCTTGGGGAGTTTCTCCAACTGACAACAATAGCTATGAGCCTCGTGATAATATAGTATCTTGATCATGCTTCTAGAGTCGTCCCATACTTTGCCAGGGTAAAGGATAAAACTAGGGGAGTGGATCCATCCCAAAACTGGGCCATCTCAGTGAAAAATGAGGAGCTATACTCTTGGTACAGTTCTATCCTACACTGGCTATGTAGTTTATGAGTTTGAGTATTTATTACTCTTATTTATATCAGTGCTCAATACTACTCCCAAAAATATTAATTATATGCTCATACTTAAAAGAATATATCTGCTAAAAGTATTACTTTTCTTCTCTTTGAGACTTAGCCCAACATAGTACTCTCTTAACTTTTCTCAAAGCTGTCTAAAATCACAGGTTTCATGCTTCGCAGTTCATAATTTACTTATACTATGCTTTCTTGAATTTAAAGCAAAACTTGAAAATTCATAGATTTTCATAGTAACTTTAGAGTTTAACTAGTTTAGAAATTAGAAGTAGTATCTTGACTTAGGACCTCAATATAGTAGAAAGATTTAGTGATTTTCATGCTTTTTTTCTAAAATAACACAAACAAGAACTTTTATCCATAATGAAAAAATCTGGTTCTCGACTAATAACTTGACACTTGAAGAAACTAGTAGTTCCATGGTGGTAAAATAACGTAGTAAGATTTCTTTTTAGGTCTTACATACCTGGAGCAATTAGATTCTTGAAGAATTTGAGGAAAGTGCTTGAAAGCCCTAGCTTTCTCCTCTTGAAACTACGTTATAAGTTTGGAGAATGTTCTGAGCATTAATGAGTTTGTGAATCACGTTTTAGAGATTTAATTAAGTGAAAACTGACAAATTTAGGCTTAAAAAGGTGATAAAGTACAAAAACATCCTTCTTTAAAACTGCTAGAGCCATCTACGAAATCCTTTCTACGGGTTTTCGTTCAACCTACGGACCGTAACTTGGCTCATAGAAATATGTGCCACAAAAGTTGGGTTTCTATAATTTGAAGCTTCTAATCCACGAACATGCAGGTCGACACGTACTCCCACTTATGAGCCATAAGTCCTTTCATAGAAGTGTCCCAGACTGAGAAAACTTTAGGCCTTTCAAGGCTCCTTTCTATGAAGTCTTTGACGGGCCGTAGATTCTTTATACAGTCTATTTTTGTAACACGTAAGTCATCTTCAAGAAATCTTTCAATTTTCCAATTTCACTGGGCACATTCCATGGACACACCTATGACCCATGATTCCTTCTACGGGTCGTAGAGTGGCTCGTAGGGTCAAAACCTCACCAAGATCTTTAACTTCTAGTTTTTTCTTCAGACTAAAAATATGAGGGGTGTTACAACATCTCCCCTCCCCCCAGGTCGTTCGTCCTCGAATGAAGTTGGAACTGGGGAATATTAAGCATGATTACTACTTATAAACTAGTTTATCAACATGAAGCTACCCAGATAACCTATTACTCAAATTTAAGGATATGTCTCAACTCAATGATAGAAATAAGGAATATTACCCTCAGGATCGACATTTGAAGGCATGAATAAGTGAGGGTATCTAGCTTTCATATCCTCCTCAACTTTCCAGGTGGCTTCTTCAACAAACTGGTTCCTCCACAATACTTTAACAGAAGCAATTTTCTTGGTCTTCAATTTGCGAACTTGACGATCTAGAATCTGGAATGGGATCGCTTCATATGACAAGAAGTCTTTAACTCCAATACTCTCTATAGGAACAACTAGTGTGGGGTATCCTAAATACTTCTTAACCATAGAAATGTGGAATATTTGATGGATAACAACTAACTATGGTGGCAATTCCAATTCATATGCCACATTACCAATCCTTCTAATAATCTGGTAGGGACCAATATATCGGGGACTGAGCTTTTACTTTTTCCCAAATCTCATAACTCCTTTCGTTGGTGAAATCTTTAGGTACACCCAATCACCTATCTCAAATTCCAAGTCTCTTCTTCTAATATCGGTATAAGATATATATCGTGTATTACCCCCCAAATTCATCTTGTCTAATCTGAGAAGATACCTAGAGAAACCTGAGAAAAGTCACTGGGAGAAAATCATGAGGGTCATCTACTGCTCGTAGAGAAATCTACGGCCCATAGGTGAGGTCTCGTAGGCTACCTTGATACTTGACAAATTTTCCTTAGTTTGAGGACCCAAGATACGAGTGGGTATATGCCCCGTATTGGATTCCACGACCCGTAGAAATTGTTTCATGAATTGAGATCGAAAAATCAACTTCTCAAAATATCATGTTTCAAGTGCAACAGATGACCCGTATAAGTTGATACAACCCATAAGTGGGTTTTATAAGTTGAACTTCTGAAAACTTTACACTGAGTTACGAGGGGCAGTTACGATCCATAAAACCTTTTACAACCCATAGAGGTATTTTGTGGAAATGTTCTAGTAACCAAACCATTTTGACACCTGACTTGCGAGATGAATCTACGGCTTGTAAAAAGACTTACGACTCGTAAATGGGGTCTCATAAGTCGTGTCGGCAATTTTTACAAGGGAAATTTCATCCATTATTATCACTTTTTCATCCAACCATTGGTCATTTTGGACTTAATTTAAGTCCTAGAACAAAACTCTAGCTTATTTTTCACCATTCTTCATGCTTAGGAATTTCTTGAGAGCAATAGAGAGGAGATAAAAGAGAGGGCTTCACGTATAAACATTAGGATCAATTGAGGTTTGGTTGTTTCCCCTATTTCCAAGTATGTATGGTTTCCTAGATCATAAGACTAAGTTCATCCACACGTCCCTTCGTCTGGTTGAGACAATGTGTGAACAATTACTGAGTATTAAAAAATCCAATGATCCTTCTCTCTGAGTTTCTTTATTTATTTGAGTCTTTATGATTATGAGATAAATAAGTAATATATTACACTGTTGTTACTATGAGATTTAGATGTTAATTATTACACTTGAAATCATGTACTTTAAATCAAGATTTTATTAAAGTCTATACATGAATTGAGTGGAGATTTGAATTTGATTACCTGAGTTGTGTAACTTGAGTAGAATTGAGCATAAGGAGCATATTGCATTTTAATCACATGTACATTTATGAATTTTGCTTGGATTCCATGATGAGTCTAATTGAGTGAGTCTGAATGACCATTTGAGTCTAAGTTGATTCTGTTTGATTTCCTTGATTGACTAAGTTGATGAGAAACTGAGATGAGTTGTGTCACGACATGGATAAGGAGCCTAGATGTGATATGGCGAAGGAGAACCCAAAAGTCCTCGATCAAGCCATCGTAGATCATCATACACATCATCGGTTTGGAAGCGTAGAAACGTAAACATATAACACATAATTCTAGGGAAAATGGGGCTTTGTACTCAAGCTATGGGGATGTTGTCGGGAATGGGATGAACATGAATCACATAGCACATAAAAGTTATCTCTAAGGGGCGGGTAAGTAAGACTCAAGATATGGGGACACACAGGGGTTATGGGACTTTCCACATAAGCACATAATCAAACACAATCCCAACATCAAGTCATAAGCATAATCAATACCATTTCCATAATCAAGGCTCATAAACCATAACATCTCAATAGTCATAATATCCAACAAAATTACAAAACCAACGTACAAGAGTTTAATTTGTCCAACAAGCCTCTACATAAGATAAGCGGGGCCTTGACATAGTTTAAGACTCACCCTCAATACATAAGTAATGGAAAAGTAAGAACAACACTAGCTACATAGAAAGTGGCTATTTCCCTTGAACAAAAGGGCTCCCCACAATCAAATAGCTTCAAGAGGATCACTCGTCGTGCAAGGGTAGATGGAAGTCGTCGTCGACACCTACATGGTTAGAACATGTAGACAAGAGTATGGGTTAACACAATAAATTACTAAGTATGCGGGCATGCAAATGCATATGCACATGAACCTTTAACAACCTACATGGCAAGGGCACATACAAAGAAGAGAATATAAGAAGGAATAATATATCAATATGCCATGATGATCATGATGCATGAAATGCCACAATGCTTATAATATAGAGGGGATGGAACCATAATCGACATCCAAATCCATGTGATCTACAACATGAACTTGCCTAATGAGGCCTCCCATTGGATCGAAGAAGATTACTTGCCAAAGTAATCTACACCATACCTTACGGGCCTCCCATTTCAATGTGATGGCCACCTTCCTTACGGGTCTCCCATTTCGAAAGGATTTATATAGCATAACATATCATATCATATCAAAGCATATCTTATGGGTCTTCTATTTTTGTAGCAGCCTATGGTGGCACATAGTTTTGGGAAAGGAGTGGGACCCTTGGGGATAGCCCACTTATCACTCCAATCCTTCTCGGTACTAAGTCATCATCCCACAAGAATACGTATACATATACATCCTTTTAAAACAAAAACTTGACACTTGAACATCAAATCATGCATACTTGGGTTTAGGAGCCAAACGTACTTTCAATACTCTTATGCATACTTAATAAGAGTCAAATATATTTTATAGTCATGCATCCTGGGCTAAAAAGCCAAACAACCTTTCATGTCAAACTTCATGCATAAGTGTAGCTCCATACTTGTCATATCATATTTGTGCAAGAACCCATGTTTCTCAAAGAGCCATATCATAGACTTAGTATGATCACAACTTAGCCATAACCCATACTTGTTCAAAATCATAGTCATAAACATGTTTGGGGCTTAACCCACATAAAAAATTTCACCAAAAATATCCATGAATCATGCATGCAATGCCATGAGGAACAATGTGAATAGCATAGGTACTAGGATTCATACTTTAAATTCAAAACAAGAGTAGTTCATGAGAAATTCAAGTCAAATCAACCTTTAAAACATCATTTAGATACTACCTATGCATAAATCAAGAGTACAAGGGACATGTACAACTTAATCATCATCAAAACCATTTAATCTTCATAAAATTCAAGCTTAAATCAACATTAAATCACCCAATTTATACAACATATAATCACAATCAATTAAATACTTCAAAATTTAAATAACCCAACCTTAATTAAAACTTAAAATTATAATTTAAAGAGGAGGGTTCTTGGGTATTCATGGATGAAAGGGAATCCATGAATCAAACCCGCATATCTTGAAATTGACCAAGAGAATTGAAGGATTTCATAACAAGGGTGATCTTCCCCAGATTTCTTTAAGCTTTCATCAATGGAGGTCAAGAGAATTTAGAAAATTTCAAAGTGTATTGGAGAGTGTTAGAATGGATGAAAAGGGTTTAGGGTTAGGTTAAGGGGGTTTAGGGGACCTTAGAAAGCCTAAAAGGGGTATAGGATTTAATTAAATTACGAATTAACCATTAATGAAATGGACTAATTAACTGAAACAGTGCCTCACGGAAGGCTACAGTGACCGTCCAGTGGTACACGGTCCGTGAACTGGACCGTGAGACCATACTTGGCCTCGACTTCAACTCCAACTCTCGGGGGACTTTCTGGAACACTTAACGAGGGGTCTCATGGACCGTGTGGCTGCACACGGACCGTGTACCGGTCTGTGGAACCACATTTGGTCCAGAGTCTAGCCCCGAAGCCTTGGGAAACTCTCTGTCTCACCCCACGGTACCCCTAACGGACCATAGGACCCTACACGGACCGTGAAGTGGTCCGTGAGACTTTACATGGTTCTGGCCTTGGTTCAACACCCACCCACCCTCATTGGATCAACCCACGGACCCCCACACGGCCCGTGAGCCTTTCCACAACTCGTTAACCCCTCCGTGTGGGTCTGCCTTAGGCTCAAGCCACTTCTCCTTTTTCCAGAACCTTTCCATACACGGGCAGATCCACTGTTTCAGCCATACCTTTCTCATACAAACTCTGAATTGAGTGAAATCAGTTGTGTTGCGAAGATAACTCTAAGAGATTCAATTTGATATATAGAATCCCACAAAGTTCATATCATACCAAAAGTTATGATCTTTCAAAATACACTGTCCCAACCGGCCTCACTATGTCACCAACAGGTCCAATTTGAATTCGAACACTTAAATACTACCCATAGATACCAAAATTCAACCATGATCAGTCCAACACTATCCAAGACCAACCATCAAGAAGTTTGAAAATTTTTGGGTCATTACATCATCTCCCCCTTGGGAACAT
>JBCEWC010001778.1:0-38401 GCA_038996855.1 Solanum aculeatissimum | reverse complement strand
TTTTCTAAATTAATTAGGTACTAAAAGTAATAAAGTTTACTAATCTATTTTAATTTATATGAACTAAGTGGTATAGAATATTAAATAAATTAATAATTTAACATAAAATTGACCGTCAACTAAATAACCGTAATTATCAAACAGTCCAAAATTTTCAATTTAAATTTACGAAATGGATCTTTTATGAAAGAGAGATGATTTATTTTTAAATAGCCTAATGGGTCATTACAATTCTTCTCGCACAGGCTTCAAGGTTTTAGCCAACCCGTCCAACCCCAACACCAACAACTAGAGACACCTCTCAAGGCATGAGAGAAGGTACCAGAGGAGGTCATGGCACAGTGAGAGGTAGAGCCCATAGAGGCCCACAGGCTAGTAGTGGTCGTAGAGTTTGCTATGCTATCCCAAAGAGAGCTGAGGCAGAGGCCTCTGATGTAGTTATCACAGGTATGGTTTTGGTGTGCCACCATTCGACTTCAGTTTTATTTGATCCAGACTCTACTTATTCATATGTATCAGTTTATTTTGCTTCGAATATTGATATTATGTGTGAGCTATTTACTGAGCCTGTTTGTGTTTCTACCCTGGTAGGTGAATCATTAGTGGTGAATAGGGTATATCGGGGTTGTGTTGTGACTTTTATGGGGAGAGACATGGTTGCTGACTTGATATTGTTGGATACGGTAGACTTTGATATGATATTGGGTATGGATTGGTTATTTATCACCTTATCATGTTATTCTTGAGTGTCATGCGAAGACTGTGACCTTATCTTATCTTATCTTGAGTTACCTCAGTTGGTGTGGACTAGAACACCTAGCTCCTATCCTAAGGGAGTTATTTCTTATATGCATGTCTGTCGGTTGATAGATAAGGGTTATTTGTCTTATTTAGCTCACGTTCGGGATATTTCTCAAGAGTCCCCATCATTGGAGAACACCAGGGTTACTAGAGAGTTCATGGATGTATTCCTGACTAATTTACTTGGTGTTCCTCCAAATCGTGATATAGACTTTGCTATTGATGTGGAGCCGCACACTAAGCCCATCTCTATTGCCCTCTATCGTATGACTCCAATTGAACTGAAGAAGTTGAAGGAACAATTGGATGATTTGTTGAAGAAGGGATTTATTTGTTCAAGTATAGTTCCCAGGGGCACTTTTGCATTATTTGTGAAGAAGAATGATGGCTCTATACGTATGTGTATTGATTATCACCAGCTGAACAAAGTGACCATCAAGAGCAAATATACTTTACCTCGCATTAATGATCTTTTTGACCAATTGTAGGGTGCCTTGGTATTCTCCAATATTGATTTGAGATCCAACTATCATCAATTGAGAGTTTGGGAGTCTAATATCCCAAAGATAGACTTTAGGACCCATTATGGGGATATGAGTTTGTGGTTATGTCATTCGGGTTGACTAATGTCCTGACTACTTTTATGAAGTTGATAAACCGAGTGTTCAAACCTTACTTGGACATATTTGTGATCATATTTATTGATGATATCTTAGTGTATTCTAAGTGTGAGGTCGATCATGTTCAACACTTGAGGACTGTACTTCAGAGATTGAAAGAGGAGAAATTATATGCCAAGTTCTCAAAGTGCAAGTTTTGGCTTGAGTATGTTGCAATTCTTGGGCATGTAGTGTCAAAAAAGGGTATTATGATTGATCCATCCAATGTGATAGTTGTTCGTGAGTGGGTTAGACCTACTTTTGTGACTGAGATTCAGTGTTGTATTGGTTTGGTAGGGTATTATTGATGTTTTGTTCAGGGATTCTATTCTATATTAACCCTATTGACTAGACTGACTTAGAAGGATGTGGCATTTAAGTGGTCTGAGGAGTGTGAGGCGAGCTTTCAAAAGCTCAAGGATTTATTGACTTCAATGCCTACTCTTGCATTGCTCGAGGATGGAGTGCAATTTGTGGTATATTGTGATGCTTTTGGCATGGGTTTGGGTAATGTATTGATGCAAATAGGGAAAGTAATAGCTTATGCTTCTAGACAACTGAAGGTTCATGAAAAGAACTACCCCACCCACGACTTAGAGTTGGCTGCGGTAGTATTTGTGTTGAAATTATGGCATCACTATCTTTATGGGGTACATCGTGAGTTATTCACCAATCACCGGAGTCTCAAATATATCTTTTCATAGTCTAATTCAAATATGAGACAACATAGGTGGTTGGAGTTGCTTAAGGACTATGATATCTCTATTCTATACTACCTAGGAAGGCAAATATTATGGCAGATGCTTTGAGCCAGAAGGCTACTAGTATGAGGAGTTTGACATTTTTGAGGGCTGAGAAGAGGACCTTAGCTTTGGAGGTTCAGTCACTTGCTAGACAAATGGTTCGTTTGGATATTTCCCCCTTCAGAGTATTTTTGCCTTTGTTGAGGCTAGATCTTTCTTGCTTGATCAAATATGTGCTCATTAATTTGAGAATCCCAGGTTATGCATGATTCATGAAAAAGTATTAAGAGGTGAAGCCAAGGGAACTATGATTGATTCTGGTAGTGTCTTGAGGCTAAATAGTAGAGTTTGTGTGCCCAAGGAGGATTGGGTGAGATTGATATTAGAGGAGGCCTATTGTGCTAGATATTCCATCCATCCGGGTGTAGCGAAGATGTACCATGATCTAAAATAACATTATTGGTGGTTTGGGATGAGAAGGGATATAGTTGGGTTTGTGGCAAGGTGTTTGAATTGCTAACAAGTCAAGTATGAGCACCAAAATCTTGGTGGATCAATGAAAAAAGGCTTATTCCTGAGTGAAAGTGGGAGAGAGTGACTATAGATTTTGTTACAGGTTTTCCCATGGCCTTGGGTAAGTTTAACTCAGTTCGGGTAGTGACTGATCATTTGACCAAGTCGGCTCACTTCTTATCGGTGAAGACTAGCTACAGCGCGGAGTAGTTGGCTAGGTTGTATATCTGGGATATTATTAGATTTCATGGTGTGACGGTGTCTATAGAGTTAAGCAGAGGATCTATGTTCATTTCTCACTTTTAGCGGGATCTACAACGTGGTTTGGGTACTAGAGTGGATTTGAATTTAACTTCCCACCCCCAAACAGATAGACAGTTCAAGTGCACTATTCAGGTGTTAGAGACATGCTACAGTCTTGTGTGATAGATTTTTGGGGCCGATGGGACCAACACTTACTATTGCCAGAGTTCGCATATAACAACAGTTACCATTCTAGTATCTAGATGGCACCATTTGAGGCCTTGTATGGCCGGAGGTGTAGATCACCCATTGGATGGTTCGACTTAGGTTCAATTGATGTTTTTAGTGTGGATCTACTTAGAGATAACATGGATCAGTTTTGTTTGATTCAGGGTAGACTATTGACAGCTCAGAGCCGCTAGAAGAGCTATGTTGATCGGATGACTAGGCCTCTTGAGTTCTCTATTAGTGACAGTGTTTGGCTAAAAGTTTCACCCATGAAGGGTGTAATGAGATTTGGGAAGAGGAATAAGCTCAGTCGCAGGTTCATTGACTGATTTGAGATCCTGAGGAGAGTTGGTGAGACTGCCTATGAGTTGGCATTACCACCAAAATTATCATTAGTACATCCTATTTTTCATGTTTCTATGCTTCATTGGTACATTCCTGATGAGTCTCATGTGATCTCTTATGATTCTGTTGACTTGGGCCCAAATTTGTCCTTTGAAGAGGAGCTTATAGCAGATAGGCAAATTCAGAGATTGAGATCCAAAGATATATCTTCTGTGAAGGTTTAGTGGAGACACCATTCTATTGATGAGGCTACTTAGGAGTTGAAATCTGACATGCGGGCTAGATATCCCAGCCTTTTTGAGGCTTCAGGTACTTCTTTTTTCCTTATATTCGAGGATAAACATTATTTTTAGTGGTGAATGATGTAATGATCTGGTTGGTCATTTTATGCCTTATCTATGAAAATTATTATTTTACCCTTTCGTAAGTTGCTTTGGGCATATTATGAACTATTTGCATTGTTAGAACTGAAATCCTGAGTTTTAAAAATGCAAAATATGAGTTTTGACATTTTTGAAAACTTAAGTTGTTGAAAAAGTGAGGTTTTGTACCATTTTGAGTTTCGGGTGCCAGATAGGAGATCTGTCAATTCCATTAGCTCCAAAATATCAAAACTGATCTATGAGAAGTTACAAAACTGAATTCGGAGTTAAAATGAGATTTTTAGGCCAAAAGTTGTGTTTTGAGTTATTTTTAGAACCAAAGTTTGACTTTGGCCAACATTTGAAGTTCGAAAGCTCGGATCAAAATTTTGACAGATCCAGTAGTTTTGGATGGTGAAACTAATGCTAGAAATAGTCTCGTAATATTTATTGGAGTTGACGAGGGCAGTTTTGGTATTTTGAGTTTTAAACTAGTTTCTTTGAGTTGCATTGGTAAATGTGATGAGGAGGCCTTGAAATCAATTTCTGATGACTCCATTGAGTTTGAATCGCTATTTCTTGTATGGATACATATTTGATTTGTGAAATTCTTACTCTGGATGAGTTTTGAGGGTCCATTTCGAGTTTGGAAATGGATTTGGGTATTGCTAGTTCACAATTTTCTGGTGTAGCTGAAACTCTTCCCCGCATTCGCGAAAAGATCTCCGTGTTCGCAGAGGTATAGTGTACCTGCTCTCTGTGTTTGAGTGTAGATCTCCGCGTTCAAGGAGTACTTGATGGTGATTCCCCTGCTTCTTCTCCGCATTCGCAGAGGTCTTGGCTCAGTTTTCCTCTGCGTTCACAGAGTGTATTACCTGATCTGTTTTTTAAACTCGAGAGTCACCATTTTTACTCTATTATTTAACTTGTCAAGCTTTTGAGGCAATTTTGGAAGAGAATTTTCAAAGAATTATTTTAGGTGTGATTCTAACACTATTTTAATTTATTTACATGAGTTTTATCATGATTTTGTCTTGAATTTCATAACTTTGAATGTCCAAAATTAGGGATTTTCAGCATATGATTTCAAAACTTTAATGGTAATTTCTCATTCAATTTGAACTCGATTTTTGTGAGACTTTTACCCACGAACTTCATTTTTCGTGTAAAACTTGATTTTAAAATCAGTTTTTAGATTTGAAAATTTTAGATTTTAGCCCTAAATTTGACCATTTTGCCCCTATGCCTAATTCATGCAAATATGGGTATCAAAATGCACCTCTTGACGTGTAGTATATATTGTTGATAGTGATTGATCGATTCAGTAATCATTTTGAGGATTGAGTTAATTGAAAGCTTGTCTGAGTGCAGTTTTGGCATTGAGGTAGGTTCGACTACACTTTTTAGGATTGGATTTGAGTTATTGATCATGTTCATGTGATAATTGTGAGATCTAGACTAAATTATGAGTGAATAAATTGATATGTGTGAATATTTATGAAAATACGATCTCGGTTGGATCAAAATTTGAAAAAAATGTGATCCTATTGATTAAATTGAGATGAGACCTTGTGAATTGAGATAACTTGGGATGTTAAATGTGATAATATGAGACTTGTGATACCAATTGGGTAATTTGATGACTTATGAGATATTTTTGAGGATCATGTGTATATTTTGGGATGAGTAAGGTCTGGTATTGTTGGTATACTTGTATATTTGGGATGAGTGCGGTCTAGTATTGTTGGTATTATTGACTATTGATATGATTATGCTGATCTTAGACATGTGGATGATTTGGGCACTAGTGGTGACACTTGGTATTATTTTCTATGGCTATTTGAGACTCTTGTTATGATATTATTATACATTCATGCATATCTAGATTGTATCATTGACTTGTATTTATCACACATTGCATTGTACCATCCCTTGACCCGGGTAGGTGGTAAAGTTGAGATAATGTGATACCCCTTGACCACGGACAGGTGGTAAGGGTGATATATTGTGAAATCGCTTGACCGCGGACAGGTGGCAAGGTGGAGATATTGTGATACCCCTTGACCACAGACAGGTGCCAAGATCGAGACATTGAGATATTCCTTGATCACGAGCAGGTGACAAGGTTGTGAAACACTTGATATATGGCTTGATGAGTTCCATGCATTGTGTTCATATCCCTTATTGTATTGTACCATTGGTGATTTTGGAGAGCTTATCGCACCACTATATATATCTATATTGTGCACTAACCTATTTGGATGCATGTTATAATAGTCTTCGTTATTACATACTTTTTTTATTCCTCTTACCCAGTCGATTGAACCTATTGGGTACATTTCGGTATACCCAATATAGCTGAGTTATTACCATCCATCCAAATCTTAGCAGTGAGGCTCAGACTTTGAGTCATCGTGGATCTTTGAGATTTCTTTTTGTTGCTTTCATTTCAGTCATTGTATCGGATATTATAAGACAACCCTGTATTTTCATTTGAGATAATTGTATTACTCTTCAGTATTATTTTAGATGCTCTTCTTCTCATGACTCCAGGTTTTGGGATTTCTTATGATATGTTGTGATGGTTTTCTCTTTATTTTATTTTTCTTTAGCTGCGATCCGATTTTGATCGCGACATTCAAAATCATATTCCTAGGAGAAAAGGAGAATAAATATTTTCAGAGGAATTAAGTTTTCTATACAATGCTTGCCCACCCAAGTATTGAGAGAGTTCAGATGTGAACTTGGGATCATTGTAGAAGATCGAATAACTACAATCTAATTTATGGATTCACTTGAAGATATTTGATCATGCTTCAAGAGGTATTTATCCAATTAAATTTCATAAAGTTTATGTGTTCTAGCATGATTATCTATTATTTATGTAAACAATATGATCCTTATATGCTTCTGCTGTGCATATGATTTTACAATAATTGGCATCAAGAGCCACACTTACATTTATATAGATCACCTAGATGATTTATATATGTATGTCTGATTGATATATGATTCAAATTTTACATTGAGAAATATTAAAAGTGTAACAATATGTTAAGTCGTTTTGAGATATAGAGCTTCTTATCTTATAAAAGATTTATTTCGTAATTTTTTTATGGGTAATTTGGACTATTTAATAACTTCAGTTATTTAGGTTGAGGGGTAATTTTAGATAACTAATCTAATTGATGGGCTAAATTGATAGTTTAGGTAATATCATATACCATTTATCCTATATTAATTAAAGTAGGTAGTAGGATTTATCACTTTTAATATATGAAAATATAAAAAAAGAAGAAAAAGGTTGAACGAAACCCACCTGTGTTGCCGATGAAAAGCAACCGAAACTGCTTCCAAGTAAATTATTCTTCCTCTAATTCTACCACTAATTAGATGTTAATATATATATATATATATATATATATATATATATATAAATGTATTAGATAGCTTCTAATTGGTAGTATGTAAATTAATTGGAAAAAAGAGTTGGAAATTGTAAGTTGAACTAACATGAATTTATTTTGATGTTAGTGAGAGATATAATTATTATGCCAATCATTGGCTTAATTGGTTAATGGAAATTTATGGATGAACGGGGGTTAAGGCATCAGTTCGTACTTAAAAAGTACATTGTGCACTGCCTTTTGGTTTTATAATTATCATATTTTAGTTTAAGTTTTGATATATTCGTATAGGTAATTACATATTAGGTGTATTGTATTTTATAAATATCATTAGAATTATATTATTTGGAGGAATTAAGACTAAATCCTACGCTTGAAATTTAGAAAATTGATTATAGAATTGAGTGACTCTTTGGGTTTAGGCTAGACATATAGCAATATGGGTGTCTATGAACTCGTTTACTTATGAATATTACATATTTGATAGATTTTAAAAGTTTTGAGGCATTGAAGAAAGGAAAGCATTGGGGAATTAGCTATCTCGGCTTCAGTTCTTCGGTTTGAGGTAGGTTAGGGTTTATTTTATGTGTTAGAGAGACTCTTAATAGTAATTGATATTCATGGAATGATGTTGTGAAATTATTCTATAAATTTGATTGTTGTAGTTTGGATGATTGATATGTGTTATGATTGATCTGCAATCCCAAGACCATGAAATTCATAATCTTGAACTTGTCTTATAAAAATTATGCCTAAAGAAGGCTTGATAAAATATTGTTAATGAAGTGAAAAGTAATGATAAAGAATGATAAATTAAATATAATATTGGATCGGATTCCACGTTTTGACATGATATATTTGGATCGGGTGTCACATTTTGATATGAATATTATGGGATCGAGTATCACATTCTGACACAGATATTATGGGATCGTATGTGTAACGACTCAAAAATTTTCAAAAACTCCTTATGGTTGCTCTTGTATGATGTTATACTAGTCATGGTTGAGTTTTGGTAGCCACGGGTTGAGTTTAAGTGGCCAAACGCAAAACGGATCATTTGGTGGCCTAGACAGGTCGTTTGAATAGTAAACTTTGAGCTAGCATAACTTTTGATATGGATTGAACCGTATGGTATTCTATATATCAAATTGAAGCTCTTTGAGTTAGCTTCACAATGAAACTGGTTTCACTCGATTCGGAGTTTGTATGAGGAAGTTATGGCCAAACTAGTGGGACTGCCTGAAATCCGGAAGCCATTGGAAATAGACCCTGAAAATGGCCCAAGGCAAGGACCACGGACCGTGTGAGGGTCCACGGTCTATGTGGGGGTCCGTGCCATGGTCCAGTGAGCTGGGGGTGTCCAGGACCCACCCCAAAACCCAAGGCATGGCTCGCGGACCACCCCACGGTCCGTGAGACTTGGTACGGCCCGTGTAAGGGTCCGTTGAGTGGGGAAGAACCTTGGACAAGACTGGGGGTTGATTCTTGGGCCAAATGTGGCTCCACGGACCAGTACACAGTCTGTGTGAGGCCACATGGTCTGTGAATCCCCCGTCAAGTGGTCCAGAAAGTCCTCCAAGAGTTCACGTTGAAATTTTGGCTAAGTGTTGGTTGATTGTGCTTTGTACGGTCCATGTGGAATGTTCACGGGCACTGTAGCACCTCCATGTCACTCTGATTGGCAGCTAAAAGTCTATTTCATTAATGGTAATTTCATGATTTAATAAATCCCTAGGCCCCTTTTAGGTATCCTAAAGTCCCCTAAACCCCTAAATCAAGACCTAAACCCTTATTCATCCATTCTAAGCCTCCTCTATACACTTTGAAGAATCCTTAATTGCTCTTGATCTCCATTGTTGAAGCTTGAAAAACTTTGGGGAAAATGATCTTGCTCACTTGAAACTTCAATTCCTTTGGCTATTGTGAGGTATGTGGGATTTGATTCAAGGATTTTCTTTCATCTTTGAAGACCCAAGAACTCTAACCTTTAAATTATGATTTTAATTTTCTTCAAGTTATGGGTTCTTCAATTATTGATGTAGTTTAGTGTTGGGAATTATGTGTTGTAGTTTTTAGGTGATTTAAACATGATTTAAGCTTGAAATTTATGAATGATTTATTGAAACCCTTGATGAATCAAATTGCATGTCCCTTTCATGATCTAATTATTCATGGGTAAATTGCATTATGCTTTGTTTATGGATTTCCATATGTTTTATAATGAATTACCTTTCAAATTATGAAATTGAGTTTGAATTCCATTACCCATGTTCTTGATCCTCATTCTTGGCATATGCATGGTTATTGTTACATTGAAACTCTTGATGAACTCATGTTTTGAATGTTATGTTAAGACTTGTGATCACATAGTCCCTTGTCATGGCTCTTTGAGCATATTGGGTGCTTGCACCATATTGACATATTTCGAATGCTTTATATGATAAGCTATGTAGATGAGCTACTCTAATTGCATTGACAAGACATGATCATGAAATGTTTTGAAACTCTTGATGGCCCTTGGCCTAAGCTTAAGTATGATTGATAAATGATTTACTTTGACCAATGATGCATGCTTTGAAAATGAATGTAAGTCTTACTATTTTGAAGTTACATGTACCTATACGTATTCCCGTGGTATGAGACTTAGTACCGAGGGATTGGAGGCGGGTGAACTATCTCCACAGGGTTCATACTCCTTTCCGTCAAACCATGTGCCACCATGGGTTATATCCCTAGATAGGGAGTTATATGTCATGTTTACCCCTTTTTTCAAGGGTGTCTAGGGTACTACTTGGCAAGTAGTCCGGATTCGGGTAGTGGCTCGCTCGGGTCTTTCATGTTGTTGGTTGAGCTTACATCCCTGAATTATATATTGATCACAGGGTTGCATTTCATGCATTATGGCATAGCATCTTGTTATATTACTCCTTAGCTATGTGCATTTCTTTCGTATCACTTGTCCCTTAGACATGTTGCTTGGTCATACTATACTTTTCATATGCATTGCAGGCCCGCATACTTAGTGCTTAATTGTGCTAATCCATATTCGTGTTCTACATGTTCTAACCATGTAGGGACCGGAGACGATATCTACATTCTATCGGACAACGCTTGATCAATTGTGAAGACTTTGCTAGTGGTGAGCCCTTTTGTTCAAGGGCAATAGCCACCGTCTATCTACCTACTTTATGCTATGTTCTTTACTTTCTTATGTCTTGAGGGTGAACCTCAAACTTGTCGAGGCCCCGCTCATTCATGTAGAGGCTTGTTGGACCCTTTCTAGACTCTTGTACGATTGACTTATATGTTGAATATTTTGGTTATGTAAAGCGATGTTATTTCGCTTTGATTATGAAAAATGCTCTCTTATTATGCTCATGATATGAATGTTGGGAATCGTGATTGACTATGTGCTTATGTGGAACGTCCCATAATCCCGGTGTGCCCCCATAGTGTAATCCTATTTACCCATCCCCCTGGATATTATTGCTATGTGCTATGTGTATACATGTTTGCCCCATTCCCGATATTATCCCCATAGATTGAGTCCCAAGTCCCAAATACCTTAGAGCTTATGTGTTATGTGTTTAGCTTCCGCATTTTTCGAATCGATGATATGTGTAATGATGCTATGATGGCTTGATCGAGAGCCTTCGGGTTCTCTTTCGCCATGTCACATCTAGGTACCCTATCTGGGTTCTCTTTCGCCATGTCACATCTAGCCACGTTTCAACACGATATATATTGGATCAGGTGCCACGTTCCGACACGATAATATGAAAGGAAAACATATTAAAATAATTTAATATACTCAATCTCAAATAACCCATTGCCCAAAAGAAGCGTGATGTGGAGGTTTGAGTCCTTATGTGTGTTTTTGGTTTTGTTGACAGATTGTATACATTTTTTATTATGATGTCACTTATACTTGTTATTTGTTGTTTACCACTGTTAAGTGCTATAGTTGATTTTCTTAAATTACTTTATGTATATTTGGAGTCGGCCGATGATACTTACTCAGTACATGTGACTCGTACTGACTTCTACTTATATTTTTCTTTATTTTGATTTTATGGAGTGCAGTGAGTGTTTCATCGACTTCAACTCACACTCAGTCTAGCCGGTCGTTGGTATATAAGATTTCATGGTGAGCTAATTTCTAGCTCGTGTGGGATTCTATCAATTATGGCGTGATGCCTTAGTTTTTGGATATAAACTATTTTATTTATCTATTTTAGTATTCCTACTCTTAGACTTAATATTTGAGATTAGATGTCCTTGATGTGATGACTTTTAAGTTTTGGGAAAACGTTATGTAATAGACTTAGTGATTTTGTTATTTCTTACTTATGCTTCATATTTTATAAGTTGAACAACTATATAGGTTGAGATTTGTATCATTGGTTCGACCACTTAAGAAGTTAGGTGTGGGTGCCACTCATGACCCATTTTGGGTCATGACAAACTTGGTATCAGAGCCTTAGGTTCATTGATCTCATCACACAAGGACAAGTCTAGTAGAGTCTTGTGGAATGGTACAGGGATGTCTTTACGTTTCTTCGAGAGGCTACAGGACCTTAGAAAAACTCACTTCTTTATTTCTTTTGTGCTATTACTTAAATCTAATTGGTATTTGTCACACCCGGAGAGAGTACCCTAGGCGTGGCTGGCACTCGAAAACCATTTCTGGTTCCCAAGCGAACCACTCGGCTCAAATCACTTATTCAATTAGCGGAAGACTTAATAAAACAAAAGAAAGTACTCAAGTGGGCATTCAAATCATCATATAAAATAGTTTCAAATATACTTCTTATAAAAATAACTCAATATTTCAATTTATATGAATGACATCAATTTACAAAATTAACTCTGAAAGTAAGATAGACTCTACTTTACTCTATCTGACTCAGTCTATGAAGTCTCTATCAACTTATAAGAAGGTGCCAAGACATGCCCAAGGCTACCTTAAGACAAATAAAAGAAAATAAGCTGAAATAATTGATTTCCTCTGAAAGTAAGAAGGTCTCATCACTATCTGGGACTGAATAGATCTTCAATAAAGTACGTGCTGAGGATCCTTAAAACCTGTATCTGCATCATAAAATGATGCATGCCTAATGGCCTCAGTACGTGAATGTACCATATGTAATATGGCTGAGTAGAATAAAACTCAATGAAAAACTCACATGATATGCAAGTTTAAAATTTAACATGAATAATATAAAACAATATTCTTCAAATCAACTCAATCATATGCAATTTATTTTAAATCAAATTCAATTCTCATCATTAGGAGGTTTCATTAACCGACAACCATCACCATATGAGTGAGTGATGATACAACTGTTTTGCATTATCGTTGTCGTCGCCACCCAATACCTTGCTGGGGTAAGGGAAAATTCAAATTATTGAATCCACAAATTAAGTACTCTTTTGGGACAAGAGAGGCTGGGCCTCCATCCTACGCTGGCTATGTAGTTTATGGGGTTGCGTTCTTTCAACTCTTACCCAAATCGGTATTAATACTTCTCTCAAAATATATGTTTATATCTATCAACTTTTCAATTCACATTATCTCATCAAGTCTCAATGGACCTTTTCATCAATTCATCAATACTTCCAAATTCAACTCATATGCTCTTTCATAAAAATAAATATGTTTTCAGAAGACATGCATATCTCATCAGAACTCTTTTCTCCAAACAACATATAACTCAATGTTATAACTTTTTTTAAATCAGTGCTCATGCTCTTGTAAAACTCTATAAATATATAGATATATATACATATATAATACTAGCTCAAATCATTCTTTTCATCAATGCATAACAATCATCGTCTTTGCTAAAAACATACATAACCTTGATTTAAATAAAATACTTTATTTAATGCATGAAAATTATGAGTCTCAATTTCAAGTAATGCATGAAAAAAATTATGATCATTAACTCAACTAGGGTTCATGGGAAAGTAGCCATAAATAATAAAATAATAATAATTTTAATTCATAATTATATAAAACTCAATAGAAGAAGAATTGACTCAATTGGAATTTAAAAACTAGGCTTTTATCACATTCAATATTCGTTAAATATTGAAACTTAGATATGGAACGCGTGGATGAACTCAATCCAACGCTATTATAGCCTTACATACCTAGAAATTTAGATTTTTTGAAGAACTTTGAAGAACACACTTGATTCTCTTAAAACCCTAGTTTTTCTATTCTTGGAACCTTGTTTAAAGTCTTGGAATATGTTTTGAACGTAAATAGACTGAATAGTTAGGTTTAAGGGCTTATATAGTGTAAAAATGTCGAGTTTAGACTTTAAAAGAGTGAGAAAAGACCAAAATAACTCTTCTTAAAACATTGTCAAAGTCATCCACGAGCCCATCTATGGCCCATAGAATATTCCACGGCTCGTAAGAACCCGTCCGTAAGTTTTTTGGTAAATTTTGGAGTTTCTGGATGATTCTATGAGTCCAATTTATGGCTCGTAGAATCATTTTTGACCCGTAGATAGATCTGTCAAGTCTGGGACTCAAAAATAGACTTGCGAAACTTTTTCTACGAGTTTACAATATGGATCATACTTCAATCCATGACCCATAAGAAGGTTTTGTAGTTTCGACTCTGCTCTGGCAATCTGCAATAAAACGGTCATAACCTTTAACTTCGAACTCCAAATGAGATGAAATCAATTGTATTGGAAAGATAATTCAAAGAACTTTTATTTGGTAGGTCATGGAACATCTAATTATTTGTATGATAAGAGTTATGGTTATTTAAAGTTTACCCTTGCATAATTTAATGCGAAACACTCAATCGATTGGAAGGTTTTAAACTCGATTAAGTTCTAGGTTCAAGCTTACGTATTTATGAAAAAAAAATTGGATCCTAAGAATAAAGTTATGGGGTGTTACAGTATCTTGGTGATACCAATTGGCATTTGATCTTTTTCACACTCTAAATCGTGAAATAGAGTTACTTTCTAAGAAACTTATCCATATTTATGTGTTTGCCCAGATTTCTTCACCTACCTCTCATACTTAAAGTTGTTGGAACAAAAAAGCCTAGATTATTATTAATGAGTTACCTTTAGATAAAGTATTCAGAAAGTAAAGAGACTACATCAGGCTTGAGAGGAGTCAACTAGCATGCTTAAGTTTATCGATCAGAAATAATGCACTCTTATTCATGTGAATCATGCGTTTGAGCTAGAGCAAGATATGATGTACTTCTAGACTATTTTCTCCGAACCATTCCTCAGATGTTGTCCTTGAGAAGGTAGTTAAATTATGCCTATAAATATTTAGTGGTATTTGATCCTCCTAAGAGAAAGCAATTGAAGGTTTTTGTAAACCATAAGTGATAGAATAATCCTAGAGTTAGAAAAATATATAAACCATGAAGAGTGGGAATAGTGGATGATTGAAGTAGGTAGTTAAGAGTCATGTGGTGATAAGCTAAGAAATGGGGTGATAAATCAAGTCCCTTCTGAGTTTTGATTAAAAAGTAGTAAGTGTCATCTAACTTTCGTGATAGAAGGTAGAGGAAGAGTTGTTAGTTAGTATTAGATGGAGTATAGCTCATGGATTGAAGTTTACTCAATCCAAGATTGATTACCACTCCAAGGAAATAAAATACATGGAATTTCGGTTTGCTAACCCACCTGTGGAAGTGAAAGCAAATTTTGGATCAGTTATGGATTTTCTGAAGAGCTATTTGTTACGCAAACATTCCAAGCACTGACGTGTTCTCAGTTCTTTACATAAATTGAGGAGATAAAAGCTATAAATTTCTTTTGAGAGTACTATGAACTGGGGTAATTTTATGGAACTCTATTTTGTGTAACAGTTTGCTTAGTTTCGACATGCTTCACATTGCTTTGGTGCATCACAATGAAAACTTCCTTGATTCGACCTGTTTGGTTGAATTGTATGACCTTAAGGAGAATTCACTTTGGATACTGCCACTAGAAACTTGTATCTTATTTGCTTAGTATTCACTATCTTTTCACATGTATATGCTTTCGTGCCTAGAAGGCTTTGGTTTGGTCACCATAGTACACTACAAAATCTAAAATCTTGAACTGAAACTAGTATTACCATTCACAAAACTCAAGTTACTTGTGTATGCTCTGTCACATGACACATCGGGTTGTAACATATTGAATACTGTAACTATGGCACTATAACCTACACTTCTTAGTTACTAGAATCTTTGGAATTAGAAATCTGGATTAGCTTGCATTTATCTTCTCTTCATCTGTTTTGAGGTGATTAGACACACCTAGAAGGTAAAGTTATCTTGGTTAGTATTTACTCTGAACAATAACAACATCATACCCTATGTTAAAAATACACATTCGTACTAGTGATGGTCTCCCAAATCTTGAAAAATATACTCCGAACAAAATCCAATCTTGAAAAATTTACTCTGGAATCTATATTTTAAGTCTTTTACTGAGATTAATAATGGTAATTTGGGGAGTGTTAAATATACACATTAATACTAGTGATGATCTCCCCAAAGCAAACTATATACAGACCCATATTCATTATCTTTAGGATATAGTTTTGATGCAATTAATGATTTGGTAATAGTCAAAATCATATAACTTTCTCACATTTGAGAAACCAAATAGTTTGTTACTATGAACACCTGGGTTAAGCATTGATAAGAAAAATTTTAGTGATGAATCTTTGGTACGACTAATGCATAGGTGATGAAATGTATCTCAAGGATTTTAAACGATTCTAGAAGAGGGGGATTGTACCAATCTTTCTAGTTATTTCATTCTCTATTTTTATTTAATAATATTCTGAAGAAAAACATTTTATTTCGACTGAGCTTAAACATATTTGTGATTTCATAATAAGCTCCAAGGGAGTGGATCAATATTGAAATTACAAGCATATGGATAAATAAAGTTCCAACGAGTAACTTGGAGGAAGGTAATAGAGGATTTCAGGAAGAAAGTGTGTGTAAAAATTTGGGTTAGTCTTTGGGATTCTATTGGTATAATTGGATTTAAAGTATCATGTTGGTGATTCAAGATGATGACAATGGCTACCGAGCATAACGATGATAAGAATTTGTGATGGATTATGATCAGGATGCAATCATATGATAAGAATTTTTTATTAAATAAATTTGGTATGATAATAAGGACTTCTGGATCTTTAAAGTTATGAATTTCTACTATTCGATGAGTAACATGATCATATGAAAAAATATAGAATGTGTTGAGACACTGCTCAAATAGAATTAAAAAGAACTAGAGTAAAAAATGAATAAAATCAGTAAGATCTAGATTAGTCTTAAAAAAGATACAAGAACAAAAACATTCACTCTGATGGTAAAAGTCAAAGATGTATCTTCTGAGAGAGTGGAGAATTAAGCTCAGAGATACGTGGTTCCATCTATTCTGCTTTGGTTATAATGATAATTGTATGTACATTGATTTGGTTAGAAAACTATTGGGTAATATTTTAAAAAATCTATATATGTGCGACTTGAATATGATGATAAGCTCTTTTTGTGATTTTGAGTATGGTAATTAGTACATTGAAATTTCTATAAGGATATGGTAAGGTCGATAAAGAGGTGATCAATAATAAGTTAAGATACATGAATTCATAAAGATCTTGATGGTATGAGTTAATGTTGACAAATAAGGGGAATTGGAAATTGACAAATGAGTGTGGCACTTGTACAAGCATTGATCTTCAAAAGTTTACTGTCATGCCCCGAGAGGGTACTCTAGGCGTGGTCGGCACTCAAAAATATTTCTGGCTCCTAAGCGAACCACTCGACTCAAATCACTTATTTAGTTAGCGGAAGACATAATGAAACAAAAGAAGGTACTCAAGTGGGCATTCAAATCATCATATCAAATAGTTTCAAATATACTTCTTATAAAAATAACTCAATTTTTTAAATTATATGAATGACAACAGTTTGTAAAATTGACTCTCAAAGTAGGACAGACTTTACTTTACTCTATATGAATTAGTCTATGAAGCCTCTATCAACTCATAAGAAGGTGCCAAGATATGCCCAAGGCTACCTTAAGATAAATAAAAGAAAATAAGTTGAAATAATTAATTCCCTTTGAAAGTAAGCAAGTCTCACCACTATCTGGGACTGAATAGATGTTTAACGAAGTACTTGTTGAGGATCCCTTAAACCTGCATCTGCATCATAAAATAATACAGGCCGAACGACCTTAGTACATGGAATGTATTGTATGTAATATGACTGAGTAGAATAAAATTCGATGGAAAACTCAAAGCACAACTCAACTCAACATGATATGCAAGTTTAAAATTTAACATGAATAATACAAAACAATATTCTTCAAATAAACTTAATCATATGCAATTTCATTTAAATCAAATTAAATTCACATTATTAGGTAGTTTCCTTAACTGCCAATGATCACCATATGAGAGAGTGATGACACAACTGCTTTGCACTGTCGTTGCCGTAGTCGCCCAATACCTTGTCGGGGTAAGAGACAATTCAAATTATTGGATGCACAAATTAATTCCTCTTTTGGGACAAGAGAGGCTAGGACTGCATCCTACGTTGGTGCTATGTAGTTTATGGGGTCTGAGTTCTTTCAACTCTTACCCAAATTGGTGCTAATACTTCTCCTAAAATATATGCTCATATCTATCAACTTTTCAATTCAAATTATCTCATCAAGTCTCAATGGACCTTTTCATCAATTCTATTTCATCTCAATTCATCAAAACTTTCAATTACAAATCATATGCTCTTTTATAAAATAAATATTCTTTCAAAGTCATGCATATCTCATCAAAACTCTCTTCTCAAAACAACATTAACTCTTTAAAAATATAGATATATATACATATATAATACTAGTTCAAATCATTCTTTTCATCAATGCATAATTGTAACACCCCTCATATTTGAAGACCTTAGAAATGTTGATAGCAGAAAAATACCTTGAGATTCAATTCCACAAGACAGTCTACGGCTCGTGAAGTGATCCATGACTCGTGAATGGCTTCATAGAAATGGTAGTGAAAAATGGACATTTTAAGAGAACACTAGAAGGATTTACGAGACCTAAGGTATGAGCCATAGAATGCTCTACGACTCGTGGACTCACTTCGTGGAAAGGACCTTAAGGGTCAAAATTGGTCTAAGGAAAGGGGTGATTTACGAAGGGACTTCATGACTCGTGTAAAGTTCCACAGGTCATGAAGGGGATTTCGTAGAAAGTTCTAGGGATCTATGTTTGGTGGACCCCTAATCCACGAGAGGTTCCATGACTCGTAATCGGGGTTTCATGGACCGATCCATCCAGGTATTTAAAAGGGGTAAAATTGACCTTTCCTACCATTTGCCATTTAAACTACGTCGTATTACCCCTCTAATGATCCCTTATCAACCTTTTCAACCCTAATTCTCTTATTCCCCTTCATCCAAAAATATTTCTACGTCTCAAGGCACCTTTAAGCCTCCTTCAAGTTTTAAGCAAGAGGACCAAGTTAGAGTTTCTACTCTATCACCTTCAAATTCGAATTTCCTCCTATCAAGCAAGGTATATGGGCTTTATTTATGGGGACTCTTTCATCCATAAAGCCAATCCTCTTCTCATCATTTAAGTTTCATGATTTTAAGTTATGATGGTTATAAGTAAAACCCTATTATGCATTATGTATACACATTTAGTTTGGGTTGTTCAAGTATTGACTATTTATGCATGAATATCTATTGAAGGATTGTCCCATGCTTTGTATTATGAATCTTGAACCAATGCATGATATGAACTATGAAGATGATGAGTTTTAAGACGAATTTCATGATATTAAAGTAAAGTTTCCTTCTACTACATTGATGGATTGATTGATTTAATTCTTCAAGTAATATGGATTTACATTTTCCATGGGTTGTACTATTTAATTGCATGACTTTAAGTATATATGCATTCACCCACCATGTTTGACTAAATTTACATGATGAAGATTATTGCATGATTTGCAAGACAAGTATGAGATGATGATTATGTGGACTCCTAAGCATGTATTGAACTCATGAAAAGTTCCTATGATTTATAAGAAAATGTTGAGTCCTTACGCTATATTCTACCCTCTTGAGAATGAATATTGTCTACATGAAGGGGTCAAGTAGGATAAGTGTTATACCCTCATGTACTCACCAATGTTCACAAGAATGGGTCTAGTTCACGAAATGTTCCACCCTCATGTGTAAAGTTGTTCCACTAGAAGGGATCAAGTTTATGAATATTTTTACCCTCTAGTGTAAGTTGTATGCTCACTTGTAGGGATCAAGTATGTAATTGAGCTATTCTTGCCATGTTATCACAATTTTACAAGTCTTTCAAGTTTTAATGATACTTATGATTATGTCAAGTATTACGTGGGACTAGACTTAGCACCAAATGAGGCTTAAGGTGGAGGCTCGACCTAAGAGGTACTTATACAAAGTCTTGGTCTCTTAACTATGTGCCACCATAGGTTCATGTTATGCTCCCTAAACAGGACTTTTACTAGTGGATCCAACTAGGTCAAGTTTACCCATTATATGGGGTCAAGTTTGGTTTACCTTGGCAAGTAGACCACCTCTTTTCCGGTGGGGGGTCAAGCATCAGAATTCCAAGTAGTAGCTCGCTTGGTCTTATATATCAGTTACAGTCTCCTCCCATATATGTATGTATGTTATGCAAGTTTGATTGTCTCTATGCATGTTTTGACTCAAGCACCATTCATGCATGTTATATTGATCTATTATCTATTGATTATGATTGTGCATTTTGTAATGTTATACTATGTTTCCTTGCTTACATTGCACCCCACATACTTAGTACATTTCACATACTAACACATACTCTTTTGTCTACATTATCTCACCATGTAGGGACCAGAGATCCTATTCATCCTCCTCCACGTGGCTAGCCGAATTACTTGAAGATTCTTTGGTGAGTCCTCCATACGGGGATAACATCTACTTTCCTTTCATGCTTAATTAAGTCTTATGTATTTATGGATATTTTCTAGTTAAGGGAGAGCCCGAAAGCATGTCTTGTCCCATGCTCCATTCATGGTAGAGATGTTTTTGGATATGAATGTTATGTAATGAGCTCGACTCCTATTATGTCTTTATATTCTATGCAAGACTTCCCTTAGTCCCTTTATCCCCTTCTATGCTTATTTTATGTTGTTGATGAGATGGAAGTCCCAAGTCTCATTTCCCCAAGAATTTATTTGTTACTTGCTTACTCTTTTATTTATGTTTCCGCTCAGAGGCTAGTTTGGGTTGCCCATTCGCCGTGTCACGCCTAGGCCCTAGGCTCAGGTCATAACAAGCTTGGTATCAGAGCACTATGTTTGTAAATAGTCCTTGGAAATCCAACATACCGCGTCAAGTAGAGTCTTATTCATGGTTGTGAAACGCACCACAACTATGGGTGGGAAGCTATGAGACATTTTAGGAAATGGTTCACTTCTTAATGATATATGTCGTGCTATAGTATTGAATTAAGATTTCCCTTTTCTCCTAATGGATGGTCTTTTGCTCTTTTAGATTATGCCGCCAAGGAGAATACCTCAAAGAGCTTCTATACTCGACGGGGATCCGGTTTCCCGAGCTCCCCAAGGCGAGAAAGGGGTCACGCACGCCTAGTATCAGAATATCATCTCTATGTTGGCACAACCCGTGACTAACCAATTGAACCAAGGAGACCAAGCTCCCCATGCTCCCACACTAGCCTCTAGGGTGAGAGATTTCATGAGAATGAATCCTTTGGAGTTTCATGGCTCCAAAATGGAAGAGAACCCACTAGAATTTATTGATGAGATATACAAAGTGCTTGCTATCATGGGGGTGAGCTCGGAGGAGAAGGCGAAACTTTCAGCCTATAAACTCAATGGCCTTGCACAAATTTGGTTCACTCAATGGGAGGGACAGAGGAAGGAAGGTGTCCCCATCCCATGAGAGGAGTTTAAAGTCGCTTTCCTCAATCGTTTCTTCCCTATCGAGTTGAGAGAGGCAAATATGATGGAGTTCATGAATCTCAAGAAAGGCTCATTGAGTGTGAGGGAGTATCCCCTCATGTTCAACAATCTCTCCAAGTATGCTCCTCATTTAGTTGCCGACCCTAAGGCAAGAATGAACAAGTTTGTGTCAGGAGTGTCCGATTTGGTAAATGAAGAGTGTTGTACCACTATGCTCGTGGGTAATATGGACTTGTCTCTACTTATGACCTATGTAGAGCAACTTGAAGGGGAGAAACTTAGGAAGAGAAGGAGTGGGGAGTCTAAGAGAGCTCGGTATGATGGTGGTTTTTAAGGCACTAAGGGTTGCCATTTTCAACAAGGCCACAAATTTCAAGGCCAAGGGTCATCCAATTCCCACAACCCAAGGTTGGCTAATGATAGGGTGACCAAACCTAAGGTACAAAGAAGAAATGATGGAATGACTTTTCCAAGGTGCCAAAAATGTGGGAGGAATCATAGTGGCAAATGCTTAAGGGATTCAAATGCTTACTATGGACGCGTTAGGATGGGCCACAAGCTTGTTGATTGTCCCTATGTTCACAATAAGGGTAGAGATGGTCTTTTTCAAGGACAAGGTGCTCATGTTGATCAAAGAGCCCAAGGTGGCCAACAAGGGGGCACTCTACGTCACAACCTATTCTATACTCTTCAAGGGAGGCAAGGAGTGGATGAGATGCCCGATGTTGTTATCAGTATGTTGAAGGTCTTTGATTTTGATTTGTATGCTTTATTGGATCTGGGTGCCACCCTTTCCTTTATTACCCCTTTTATTACTAATAAGCTTCATGTGCATCCTGAGTCATTATGGGAACCTTTTGAGGTGTCTACTCCTATTGGTGAGTCCGTTGTTGTTGGAAGGGTCTATAGGGGTTGTCCCGTGTCTATAATGCATAAAGTCCTTCCTTGTGATTTTGATGAACTTTACATGGTAGATTTTGATATTATTCTTGGGATGGATTGGTTACATGCATATCATGCTTCCATTAATTGTAGAACTCACAAGGTTAAATTTCAAATTCCTAATAAACCCATTTTTGAGTGGGATGGTCATAATTTGGTGGTCAAGGGTAGGTTAATTTCTTGTATTAAAGCCCAAAAGTTGATTTCTAAGGGTTGCATTCACCATCTCGTGAGGTTTTGGGATGTTGAGTCTAAAGCCCCTCTCATCGAGTCGATTCTGGTGGTTAATGAGTATCTTGATGTTTTTCCTAAAGAGCTTCCCAATATTCCTCCTGAAAGGGAAATAGACTTTGGTGTAGACCTCCTCCCCAATACTCAACCCATTTATATTCCCCTTTACTGTATGTCCCTGGTGGAGTTAAAAGAGTTAAAATACCAATTGAAGGACTTATTGGAGAAGGATTTCATAAGGCCTAGTAAGTCACCTTGGGGTACACCGGTGTTTTTTGTGAGGAAAAAGGATGGCTCCCTTAGGATGTGTATTGATTATCGGCAACTCAATAAGGTCACCATAAAGAACAAGTATCCCTTGCCAAGTATAAATGATCTATTTGACCAACTACAAGGGGCTAGCCATTTCTCTCAGATTGATCTCCGGTCCAGTTACCACTAATTGAGGGTGAGGGAGTGTGATGTTCCCAAGATGGCTTTTTGGACTAGATATGGACACTTTGAGTTTGTGGTGAAGTCATTTGGCTTAACTAATACCCCAGAAATATTTATAGACCTTATGAATAGGGTCTTTCAACCCTACCTTGATTTGTTTGTGATCATATTCATTGATGATATTTTGATCTACTCCCAAAGTAAGGAGGAGCATGTGAATCACTTGAGGAGAGTGTTGCAAATTTTAAGAGATAAAAGGTTATTTGCATAATTTGATAGATGTGAGTTTTGGTTGAGAGAAGTTTCATTCTTAAGGTATGTGGTGTTGGGTGATAAGATCAAGGTGGACCCTAAGAAGATGGAAGCGATAAGGAATTGGACTAGGCCATTGACTCCAACGAATATTAGGAGTTTCTTGGGCTTAACGAGGTACTACCGGAGGTTTGTAAATGGTTTCTCTTCCATTGCTTCCCCTTTGACCAAGTTAACCCAAAAGAAAGCAAAGTTTGTTTGGACTGAAGAATGTGAGAAGAGTTTCCAAATGTTGAAAGATAAGCTTATGTTCGCTCTTACTTTGGCTCTACTGGAAGGGTTAGAAGGGTTTACGGTCTATTGTGATGATTCAAGGGTTGATTTGGGGTGTGTACTAATGTAAGGCGACAAGGTCATAGCCTATGCTTCTATGAAACTAAAGGTGCATGAGCATAATTATCCCACCCATGATATTGAACTAGCGGTCGTGGTGTTTGCTCTAAAAATATGGCGTCATTACTTATATAGAGTTCATGTGGATGTGTTCACCAACTACAAGAGTCTCCAATATGTGTTCATCCAAAGAGAACTTAATTTGAGGCAAATAAGGTAGATGTAACTCCTCAAGGACTATGATATGAGCATGCACTATCATCCCGACAAGGCTAACATTGTGGACGATGCTCATGCTGATGAGGATAAGAAAGAACTAGCCAAAGAGGTCCACCGGTTGGATAGGTTGGGTGTTAGGTTGGATGAGGTTGAAGATGGTGGCATGGTGGTTGTTGATGGTTCCAAATCTTCCTTGATTGAAGTGGTCAAATCCAAGCAAGACCTCGATCCCGCTCTTCTAGAATTGAGAGTGTTGGTGAAGGAAGGTAAGGTGGAGGTTTTATCCCAAAGGAGAGATGGTGCCTTAGGTACAAATATAGGTTGTGCGTGCCTAATGTTGATGAATTGAGGAATATGATTTTGAAGGAGACACATAACTCATCCTACTCTATTCATCCCGGATCTACGAAAATGTATAGAGACTTGAGAGAAGTGTATTGGTGGGACGTTATGAAAAGTGATATTGCCAAATTCATAGTCGATTGTCACAATTTCCAACAAGTCAAGGTCGAACACCAAAGATCGGGTGGCCTAGCTCAAGACATAGAGATCCCCACTTGAAAGTGGAAAGAGATCAACATGGATTTTGTGATTGGGTTACCGAAGACTAGAAAGAATTTTGATTCCATTTGGGTTATTATTGATAGAATGACAAAGTCGGCTCACTTCCTACCCGTTAAAATGACTTATGGTGCCAAATAATATGCTAAGATATACATTCATGAGTCGGTTAGATTGCATAGTGTACCATTGTCTATCATTTTGGGCCGAGGTACTCAATTCACTTCTCATTTTTGGAAATCTTTCCAAAAGGGTCTTGGTACCAAGGTTAAGCTTAGCATGACCTTTCATCCTCAAACGGACGGTCAGGCCAAAAGGACAATTCAAATTCTTGAGGATATGCATAGGGCTTGTGTCTTGGAATTTAAAGGTGGTTGGGATGATCATCTTCCACTCATCGAGTTTGCTTACGATAATAGTTATCACTCCAGTCTCGAAATGACTCCCTTTGAAGCTCTTTATGGTAGGCTTTGTAGATCCCCGGTTGGGTGGTTTGACGTGGGTAAAACCACCTTGTTAGGTCCGAATTTGGTTATAGAAGCTTTGTAGAAGGTGAGGCTGATTAGGGAAAGATTGAGGATGGCTCAAATTAGACAAAAGCCCTACGCTGATGTGAGAAGGAGAGACCTTGAGGTTAACGTTGATGATTAGGTCTATTTGAAGGTCTCACCCATGAAGGGTGTGGTTCGATTTAGTAAGAAGGGAAAGTTTAGCCTAAGATTTATGGGGAAATATAAAATTTTTAGGAGAGTCAGTAAGGTTTCCTATGAGTTGGAATTGCCTAAAGAGTTGGGCATGGTCCACCCAGTCTTCCATGTATCCCTGTTGAGGAAGTGTGTAGGTGACCCAAATTCTATTGCACCCTTGGACGTGGTGGGTGTTGTAGAAGAAAATTTGACATATGAGGAGGTTTCAGTGGAAATATTATATAGGCAAGTGAAAAGATTGAGAAACAAAGATGTGGTGTCTGTCAAGGTTCTTTGGAAGAATCAACAAGCTGAAAGTGCCTCATGGGAAGCCGAAATGGACATGAAAGAGCGATATTCGTACCTCTTCCACTCTAATCAAGCCTAAGGTAAAATTCTAAATCCTTTCTATGATGTCAATTCTTGAATTTCAACCTTGTGCTCTTATTGCCCGCATGCATGATCATGAAACTGATTTTTGAATGGTAATTGATGCATAATTTTGATGATTTTTACAAAGTTAACGATTGAGTTGCATTTTTGCATTTTGTAAGGATATGGTCCCTCTTCCTACTCCATTCAAGATAACCTTACCTCATTCGAGGACAAATGATCCCAAGGGAAAGAACTCTTCAAGTGAAATGAATTTACGTTCTCCATGGTCTATACTATGTAATTGCATGATTTTAAGTATATATGCATTCGCCCACCATGTTTGGCTAAATTTACATGATGAAGATTATTGCATGATTTGCAAGACAAGCATGAGATGATGATTATGTGGACTTCTAAGCATGTATTGAACTCATAAAAAACTCCTATGATTTATAAGAAAATGTTGAGTTCTTATGTTATATTCTACCCTCTTGAGAATGAATATTGTCTACATGAAAGGGTCAAGTATGATAAGTGATACCCTCATGTACTCACCAATGTTCACAAGAAGGGGTCAAGTTCACGAAATATTCCACCCTCATGTATAAAGCTATGCCACTAGAAGGGGTCAAGTTTATGAATGTTTTTACCCTCTAGTATAAGATGTATGCTCATTTGTAGGGGTCAAGTATGTGATTGAGCTACTCTGGCCATGTTATCATAATTTTACGAGTCTTTCAAGTTATAATGATACTTATGATTATGTAAGTATTTCGTAGGACTAGACTTAGCACCGAATGAGGCTTAAGGTGGGGGCTCAACCTAAGGGGTCCTTATACAAAGTCTTGGTCTCTTAACTATGTGCCACCATAGGTTCATGTTATGCTCCCTAAATGGGACTTTTACTAGTGGATCCAACTAGGTCAAGTTTACTCATTATATAGGGTCAAGTTTGGTTTACCTTGGCAAGTAGACCACCTCTTTTTCAATGGGGGGTCAAGCATCGGAATTCCAAGTAGTAGCTCGGATGGTCTTATATGTCGATTACAGTCTTATCCCACATATATATGTATGTTATACAAGTTTGATTGTCTCTATGCATGTTTTGACTCAAGCACCATTCATGCACATCATATTGATCTATTATCTATTGATTATGATTATGCATTTTGTAATTTTATACTACGTTTTCTTGCTTGCATTGCACCTCGCATACTTAGTACATTCCAAGTACCAACGCATACTCTTTTGCCTACATGATTTCACCATGTAAGGACCGGAGCTCTTATTCATCCTCCTCCACGTGGCTAGCTGAATTACTTGAAGATTCTTTGGTGATTCCTCCATTACGGGGACAATATCCACTTTCCTTTCATGCTTAATTAAGTCTTATGTATTTATGGATATTTTCTAGTTGAGGGTGAGTCAAGAAGCATGACTTGGCCCCCGTTCCATTCATGGTAGAGGTATTATTGGATATGACTATTATGTAATGAGCTCGACTCCTATTATGTCTCAATATTCTATGCAAGACTTCCCTTAGTCCCTTTATCCCCATCTATGCTTGTTGTATGTTGTTGATGAGATGGAAGTCCCAAGTCCCGTTTCCCTCTAGTTTATTTGTTACTTGCTAACTCCTTGATTTACGTTTCCGCTACCAAGGATGTGCCATGATATGTCAGAGGCTAGTTTGGGTTGCCTTCGGGTTGCCCATTCGCTGTGTCACGCCTAGGTCCTAGGCTCGAGTCGTGACAATAACATTTATCATCTGTGCTCAAAAATATACATAACCCTGATTTAGAACAAATACTTCATTTAATGCATGAAAATCATTAATCTCAATGTCAAATAACGCATGGAAAAATTATGATCATTAACTCAACTAGGATTCATGGGAAAGTAGCCACGAACAATAATTCAAATAATAAAATAATAATAACTTCAATTCATAATTATATAGAACTTAATAGAAGAAGAATTGACTCAATTATAATTCAAAAACTAAGTTTTTACCCAATTCAATATTCATTAAAGAATGAAACTTAGACGTGGGGTATGTGGGTAAAGTCAATCCAACGCTATGATAGCCTTACATACTTGAGAGATTTAGATTTTTGAAGAACTTTGAAGAACGCACTTGATCCTCTTGAAACCCTATCTTTTCTCTTCTTGAAACCTTGTCCAAAACCTTGGAATATGTTTTGGGAGTAAATAGGCCGAATGGTTATGCTTAGGGGCTTAAGTAGATATAAATCATCAATTTTAGGCTTTAAAAGAGTGGGAAAAGACCAAAATAACTCTTCTTAAAATGCTGTCAAGGTCATCCACGGGCCAATCTACGGCCCGTAGAACATTCCATAGCTCGTAGAATCCATCCGTAAACGTTTTGGCAAATTTTGGGATTTCTAGATCGATTCCACGAGACCAATCTATAGCCCATAGATGGGTTCATCAAGTCTGGGACTCAAAAATGAACTTTCAGAACTTTTTTCCACGAGTTGATAATACGGGTCGTATCTCAAATCATGGCACATAATAAGATTTCGTAGTTTAACTCTGCTCTAGCAGTCTATAGTAAAATGGTCATAACTTTTGACTCCAAACTCCAAATGAGATGAAATTAGTTGTGTTGGAAAGCTAATTCAAAGAATTTTTATTTAGTAGGTAATGGGATACCCCATTCGTTATGTGCTAAGAATTATGGGCATTTAAAGTTGATCCTTACATAATCTAATAAGAAAAACTCAATTGATAGGAAGGTTTTGAACTCGATTAAGTACTAGGGGTCTCTTATGAACCTAATACACTTCTAATACTCTTCACACATATAGGAAATGTGTCTTAAAAGATAGGCGCATGTGAGGCATAACTAGGTTCAAGCTTATGTATTTATGAAAAAAATTAGATCCTAAGAATAGAGTTATGGGGTGTTACAATATCTCCCCCTTGGGATCATTCGTCGTAGAATGATGAGTACACTAGGAGATTCCTCAAGGCACTTATATAGTCAAGAACTCAAATACTCCAACTCAAGGGTGAACATCGGTTCAAGGATAAAAACTCAACTCATTAGAGGACATCACATCTGAGATAAGAAAGGGGACTACAATCTCGAGAGTTCCCATCAAAATTACTCATAACTTTGGTAAAGAGAATTACTGACCTCATTTAAGAATAGGACTACCGTACATCAACAGATACGACTGATAGCTTTCAAGCTTAGTGGAACTTCTCAACCACGGTCCTCTTCTCAAATATTATCCTTCATTGTCTGAAGCTTACAATTCTTACCAAGGGATAAATCTAATTTCATATTTTCATGGAGTTCAAGCCTAACTCAAAGTCACCACATGCTACCCATAAGTTAATCATGCCCCTATAATCTATCTCGCAAGATTCCTGATTTTTACCTTCATAGGGACTCTCAATTAGAGAGTACTACTTTCTCTCACTACTTCAATACCTTTACTCAAAACACTCATTTGAAAGGTTATCAATAGCATTCTACGATCACTCACATAATGACATCCACATATTTAAGCCTATCATTCTAACCACTTTATAGCTTCTTTGAAGTCCACATCATCACTGTTGAAGGCTCAAGACTTACTTTACCTTATCATCTACCCCTTAGCTTAAAGGTCACCGTCCTAAGGTTGTGGATCGATTCTCTACGATTATGTATCTACCCTAACTACTTTGTTCTTCTCTTCAACACCTATACTTAGTCTTAACTAACACCAAAACACTTCAACATAAACTTTCCTCATGGGGGTAATATAAAACTCTTACAGACATCATTTTTCCTCCCTAGAATAATGTGTGAAGCATAATTTAGGGAAGAGTGTATGGGAGTTCATCATGCTCTAGGTCAAACGAATGAATCCCAATGATTTTTCTTAGGATACAACTCAATAGCACGATCCAGGATTTTGAAAGAAGGGAAACTTTTCTTAAATGTCTATAGTCCCTCATTTATAGAAGTGGGGCCCTCACAATCATAAATAAGATCATATAGACACGGTTTCACAAACACCCTAGGACACTTGAACTCTGTGCTCTGATGTCAAGTTTTTCATGCCCTGAGAGGGTACTCTAGGCGTGGCCGACACTCGAAAACTATTTCTTGTTCCCAAGCAAACCACTCAGCTCAAATCACTTATTCAATTAGCAGAAGACTTAATGAAACAAAAGAAAGTACTCAAGTGAGCATTCGAATCATCATATAAAATAGTTTCAAATATACTTCTTATAAAAATAACTCAATATTTTAAATTATATGAATGACAACAGTTTACAAAATTGACTCTGAAAGTAGGACAAATTCTACTTTACTCTATCTGACTCATTCTGTGAAGCCTCTATCAACTCATAATAAGGTGTCAAGACATGCCCAAGGCTACCTTAAGACAAATGAAAGAAAATAAGCTAAAATAATTTATTCCCTCTAAAAGTAAGGAGGTCTCACTACTATCAGGGACTAAATAGATCTTCAACGAAGTACTTGCCGAGGATCCCTAAAACTTGTATCTGCACCATAAAATGATGCAGACCAAATGGCCTCAGTACGTGGAATATACGGTATGTAATATGGCTAAGTAGAATAAAACTCGATGGAAAACTCAAAGCACAACTCAACTCAACATGATATGCAAGTTTAAAATTTAACATGAATAATATAAAACAATATTCTTCAAATAAACTCAATCATATACAATTTCATTTAAATCAAATTCAATTTCAATCATTAGGAAGTCTCCTTAACCGACAACCATCACCATATGAGCGAGTGATGATACAACTACTTTGCACTGTCGTTGCCGCAACTGCCCAATACCTTGTCGGGGTAAGGGATGATTTAAATTATTGGATCCACAAATTAAGTTCTCTTTTGGGACAAGAGAGGCTAGACCTCCATCCTACGCTGGCTACGTAGTTTATGGGGTTTGAGTTCTTTCAACTCTTACCCAAATTGGTTTTAATACTTCTCCCAAAATATATGCTCATATCTATCAACTTTTCAATTCAAATTATCTCATCAAGTCTCAATGGACCTTCTCATCAATTTAATTTCATCTCAATTTATCAATACTTTCAATTATAATTCATATGCTCTTTCATAAAATAAATATGCTTCCTAAGTCATGCATATCGCATCAAAACTCTCTTCTCAAAACAACATTATCTCTTTTAAAATATAGATATATATACATATATAATACTAGTTCAAATCATTATTTTCATCGATGCATAACATTTATCATCTTTGTTAAAAAATATACATAACCCTGATTTAGAACAAATACTTCATTTAATGCATGAAAGACATGACTCTCAATGTCAAATAATGCATAGGGGAAATCATGATCATTAACTCAACTAGGGTTCATGGGAAAGTAGCCACGAACAATAATTCAAATAATAAAATAATAATAACTTCAATTCATAATTATATAGAACTTAATAGAAGAAGATTGACTCAATTGGAATTCAAAAACTAAGATTTTACCCAATTCAATATTCATTACAAATTGAAACTTAGACGTAGGGAACGTGGATGAACTCAATCCAATGCTATGATAGCCTTACATACCAGAGAGATTTAGAGTTTTGAAGAACTTTGAAGAACACACTTGATTCTCTTAAAAACCTAGCTTTTCTCTTCTTGGAACCTTATTCAAAACCTTGGAATATGTTTTGGGAGTAAATAGGTTAAATGGTTATGCTTAGGGGCTTAAATAGATGTAAAACCGTCAAGTTTAGGCTAAAAGAGTGAGAAAAGAACAAAATAACCTTTCTTAAAACGCTGTCAAGGCCGTCCACGGGCCGATCTGCGTCCCGTAGAACATTCCATAGCCCGTAGAACCCATCTGTAAACTTTTTTGCAAATTTTGAAGTTTTTGGATTGATTCCACGAGATCAATCTATGGCCCGAAAATGCTTTTACGACGCGTAGATGGGTCTGTCAAGTTTGGGACTGAAAAATGAACTTGTAGAATTTTTTCCATGAGTTGAAAGTACGGGCCGTATCTCAAACCACGACCTGTAATAAGGTTTCATAGTTTAACTCTGCTCTGCAATCTGTAGTAAAATGGTCATAACGTTTGACTCCAAACTCAAAATGAGGTGAAATCAGTTGCGTTAGAAAGATAATTCAAAGAACTTTTGTTTAGTAGGTAATGGGATACCCCATTCTTTATGTGCTAAGAATTATGGTCATGTAAACTTGATCCTTGCATAATCTAATAAGAAAAACTCAATCGATAGGAAGGTTTTGAACTCGATTAAGTACTAGGGGTCTCTTATGAACCTAATACACTTCTAATGCTCTTCACACATATAGTAAATGAGTCTTAAAATATAGGCGCATGTAAGGCATAACTCGGTTCAAGCTTATGTATTTATGAAAAAAAATTGGATCCTAAGAATAGAGTTATGGGGTGTTACATTTACCAACTGCCCCTCCTATTTTTTGTAGCAGTAGGCTATCATAGAATTCCATCGGCAGTTGAGGTAGCCTAATCCAGATCGCAGAGTGCATTTGTTTAGCCTCCTCTGATACAAATTGGGGATCCCATCATTTAATCAACACGAAATGGCAATTAACAAACCATGATCCATTCTGAAGGACATGCACTATATTTTACTCCTTGGAGAATTTAACGATGCAATAATCTAAGCTCAAATCTATGAGGGGAAAAGGCCCAGACTATTTCCATAAATCTTAAACTTTAGTTTTGAGTTAGTAATGTACAATTCGTTTCCCTATCAATTTGATAATAAAAGAGAATTTTTATGGGGCAAGGAGGCGCTCCTTGTCTTTAGTGGACAAAGTAAGTCGTGGTCCACCGACTCAATCCCAAAAGTGGGATCTTATTGCAATTTTGATTGGTCAATGGCATAGAAGTTCATATCAATATCGATGATTTGTTCACTTTCAAGAAGTTTAGCCTTGTAACTAATTTGAGATGGGTTCTAGAGATGGAATAGTCGTAGTGTCGGATGATTTTAGTGGAATAGATTGAATTGTTGGGTCTCAATTAATGTTGTTCATGTTGATATCCATAGGAGTAGAAGTAAGGATTGTTGAGAAGGCAGAGGAAATTATTTTAGAGAGAGAAAAAGGTTTACTAATATATTCTGAAACTATTGATAATATTGATACTGATGCTATTCTGATTGCTACTGATCCCATCATTCTTATAGAGGCTTATGGTTGAAAATTACAGGTATGTAAATATATATGGTTACAAGTCCAATGCTAATAATAAATCCTTCATTAAAAATACTCCTCAATGCAAAGGAATATTGAAAAGAAATGACAATCTCATACAATTAAAAAGAAATTCGGCTGAAATGAATGATATGATTATTATGGTCATTTCAAAAATAAATATTGAAGCCAATGTGAGAAATTGGGTGTAGACTCTGGTGCTACAAGACACATTTGTATAAATAAAAATGATTTTGTGTCATACACCCAAGTTGAAAAAGGAGAAGAAATTATTTATATTGGTGACTCAAGGACAGCTAAAGTTCTTGGGAAAAGAAAAGTTCTTCTCAAACTCACATCTGGCAAACCTTTGACATTGAGTAATGTCTTGCATGTTCCTAATATCTGAATCAACTTGATTTTCGTGGGATTATTAGAAAAAAGTGGAGTGAAGATATCTTTTGAAGATAATGAAGTCATTTTGATAAAAAAATATATTTATGTGGGCAACGTTCTTTTTAATCATGGCTTATTTGTGCTTAATATTTGTGATGATTGTAAAAATGCATCTGCTTCTGCATATATGTTTGAGCCTATTTCTTTATGGCATGCTAGATTAGGACATGTTAATGTCTCATACTTAAAGAAAATGCAATCTCTTGGTTTAATATCTGGTTTAGATTAAAATAACTTTGATAAATATAAAATATATGTTGAATCTAAAATTACTAAAAAGCTATATTTTTCAGTAAATGGAGAAACTGAATTATGATCTTTGATTCACACTAATTTGGGTGATTTAAAACAAACTATGACGAGAGATGGTAAAAGATATTATGTGACTTTTATTAATGATTTTTTTAGATTTACGAAATTGTATTTGCTTATAAATAAAGATGATACATTTGATGCTTTTATTTCTTATTAATCTGAGGTTGAAAATCAACTTAGTAGAAAAATCAAGAGAATAAAATTCCTCATAAAAGGAAGAATATAAAGAGAATATATACAGTTAGATAAATAAAGTAATTTTGAAGTAAATGATAAATAAAGTAATTTTGAAGTATTATAGTACTTCGACTTGATTTTGATGGCGATTTTGTATAGTTACGTAGTAATTTATTCCCAATAAATAATAAATCAATTAATTAACCGCATAATCAACATTAATTGAGTAATTTGATTGTTAATTATTATCTAAATCATATTAAATGGTAAATAAAGTAATTTTGAAGTATTATAGTACTTAGACTTGATTTTGTTGGTGATTTTGTACAGTTACGTAGTAATTTATTCGCAATAAACAATAAATTGATTAATTAACTGTGTAATCAACACTAATTGAGTAATTTAATTATTAATTATTATCTAAATCATGTTAAATTGTAAATAAAATAATTTTCATGTATTATAGTACTTAGAATCAATTTTGGTGGCGATTTTGTACAGTTACATAGTAATTTATTCGCAATAGACAATAAATCGATTAATTAACCGCTTATTCGCAATAGACAATAAATCGAATTAACCGTGTAATCAACACTAATTGAGTAATTTAATTATTAATTATTATCTAAATCATATTAAATGATAAATAAAGTAATTTTGATGTATTATAGTACTTAGAATTGATTTTGGTGGCAATTTTGTACAGTTACGTAGTAATTTATTCGCAATAAATAATAAATTGATTAATTAACAGCGTAATCAACATTAATTGAGTAATTTAATTTATAATGATTCTCTAAACCATATCAAATGATAAATACAGTAATTTTGATGTATTAGAGTACTTAGACTTGATTTTTCAGCAAGTGAAACAATTGCTAAAGAGAATGTCCTACTTGTTGAAGATTTATTCAACATTACTACTGTCAATTTCTTGAGAAGTGAAGCATTCAATAATAATATTTGTTCAACATTAATATTTAAAAGAAATTAAGAAACGTTTACAAACAACAAATACTAATCAAGATTTCAAATCTTTCCTATGGAGCACTTCGCTCCGAGCATGTTATTTTTTTTATGCCCACTCCTTTTACATATGGAACATTTATTTTTCTTTGTTGGGAATGTCCACTTATCTTGAGCATGACTAGACTGTGATGATTGTGTGGTTCCCAGTGTATTGCTGACAACTTCAAGAGTAGGAGTAAGAGTAGGAGTCGAAGTATTGTGTGCACGGGCACTTTCTTTATCTGAAATATCCATGCCCGCCGAATCACATTCATCATTTAATATTTGTTGATTTTAACAGTTTTCAGTCAATCTTTCAATCACGTATACCCTTAAAATGGATCTACTTTCATCTTCCAAATAAGTACGCAAATTTATTTGATTTTTTATCCTAAATGGAGCGACCCTTTGTTTTTCACCGCGACTATGTATTTAGGTGATGGCAAGATCTTCAATTCACAATTTAGTTCACAATAGAAAATGATTTTCTTTGCAAATCGTTCATACCTGACATCTCGGTCCACAATCATTACTGTTGTCTCTACCATTTCTTTATTTTTCCAACGTCAAATATAACGGTTGTTGGACTCGACCCATTCACCATTACAATCAACTCCTATTGTTATTTTATCCATCATTGATAGTAGAGATTTGTACTTATATTATGATTTAAAAGAAAACTGACCATAATTTTATTTTGATTCTACCTGTAGCTGATGAAACAATTAATTAAACACTTTCAGCAATTGCTTCATTAATTGATGCAACAGTTGAAGCACCTACAATAGTTGTTAAATATCTTTCAACAATTGTTGAAACACATTCAGTAACTCATGTAACAATTGTTAAAATATATTAAACAATTGTTCCAGTAGCAACTAGAGCACCTACAACAGTTGCTGAATATTTTTCAACAATTGTTGCAACACAATTAGTAACTCATACAAACATTGTTGAAATATATTTAGCAATTGTTGCAGCAACAGCTAGAGCACCTACAACAGTTGTTAAATATCTTTCAACAATTGTTGAAACACATTTAATAAGTCATGTAACAATTGTTGAAATATATTCAACAATTGTTGCGGCAACAATAGCTAGAGCACCTACAACAGTTGTTGAATATCTTTCAACAATTGCTTAACACATTCAATAACTTATGTAACAATTGTTGAAATATATTCAGCAATTAAGATATATTCAGCAATTGTTGAGGCAACAACTAGAACACCTACAACAATTGTTGAATATCTTTCAACAATTGCTGGAATACATTCAATAACTCATGTAACAATAACAATTGTTGAAACACATTCAGTAACTCATGTAACAATTGTTGAAATATATTCAGCAATTGTTGAGGCAGTAACTAGAGCAGGTGTTAGCTAAATGGAATGCAACAATTGTTATAACATAACCAATGGTTGATCTGTTTCACGACATGTTGCATTTTTTTCAGCAGCAAGTACTGAAACAAATGCGGCAGTTATTGAATCAATTCAACTGGAATAGTAGATAAAATTCAGATGAACAGTACTCACAAAACAACAATATTGGCTTACCAAAATGATCAAAAATCACCTCACAAGCAATGCCCAATGATAAAACAACGAAATTTAATATCAAATCAACTAAATTTCAAATTTTTTCTCAATTCCAAAAAAATATCGAAAAAAAACAGAGGTTCCTTTCTTCTTTCCAACGCAATAGCAACAACAACCACAAGAAACAAACAATAATAATATGAGGAGGAGGAGGAGGAGAAGAAGAGAAGAAAAGAGGAGAAGAAAATGCGCGAATATGATCGTTGGTTGGAAGAGAAGGTTGCTGCGTAGCTTTTTCCTTCTTTTTTTTTTTAACATATTAGGATTAATAAGATTGGGTCAAAGTGCAAAAAAAAAAAAAACTTGAGGACTTCTTGAAAACATGGTCAAAGCTCATTTTGTCATCTACCCTCAATAATTAAAACTCTTGTCACTCTTTTTAACTTTCAAAAAACTTGTTGTCACCCTTAATTAACTTGCCCATGAGACTCCTTTGTGAGGTATTCATTTTGGTATAGTATGACGTCTCTTATGTGCGGAAGATGTTTTTGCACAACTTTTCTTAACAAGGTAAAAAGTTCCAGTACAAGCCAAGAGAGTCAATTATGATGAAATGCAGTAACATAAATTAAGCAATATTGTAAGCTGAAACTGAATCAAGGACAAACAATGACACTTGCAAGTGCGGGGACAAGAAGCCTACTCTTAACCTTTGGAGGTTAACTACTTTTCCCATGCTCAAATATAAATGTGTTGGTACCTACAAGTGGTGGGTAGCTAGCTCGCACTCACAATGACCAAGTTAATGACAATAAACCCATGGTTTGAGAGTGCTAGTGGCAGGGGTTCAGCTGGACAGAGCTACTTTTTCCAACTGCTGTGCTTGTAAGAAAAAAGAAAAGGCTGCATGCTAAATCTACAACTTTGATCCCTTTATTTGCTTCAATGTATGATGATGATGCTAAATCAAAGTATCAGCATAGCATTCACAGAAAAAGCATAGGATGAATAAAGTCAATATCTACTACAGACTTGCTTAAATCAAGTGAAATCTCGCCATAGCTCCCATTACATTGTTCTCGCAACTGCCTCATGATAATCAACTCAAAGCAGTTCGAGTGACATCTACCTTGTGGTTTACCTGTACAGTAAACATACGTTCCAACTGATTTGGAAGTTGGAATATACATTCATCTCCAGGTTTAAGGCCATAAACTTCAGTAAATGATGTCCACTTTCCAGTCAAAACCTTAGAACCACAATTCTCCTGATAGATGACAGGCCAACATCTATTATCCGGTCCTTTGAGATAAATAATAATCTTTCCCTTATTCTTTATGCTCACTACAAATTCTGGCCAGCTTTGTGGTAATTCCTACACAGTAATTTAAGGAGGTCAAAATTCAAAGATCATGAGGAGAAGAAAAGTATACACACCTGGGAATCAAAAGACAATATCAGCCAAATATACATAGTTAAGAAAAATGTGAAGTGGACTACATTCTCTAAGGAGAAAGTTTTATGCCTTAAATCATGGCAAAAAGAAAAAGAATGAACAGTGTTGTCAGATGATTGAAGTGCCAATTATTCAAATAGCAATGCAAGGTAGACCCTGCTTCACAGAAAATGAGATATGATAGAATGTTCTACGGAACATCAGAGCTTTTTCCCCTTGAGAAATAGACAGTGTTCACTTTGTTGAAAATAAGCCCATTGCTATGACCAAGAAAAAGAACAAGAAAACAATGCCCATCACCAATCACGCTGACTAGGTTCTTTGAAAAAGATTGTCATTTCAATCACAAAGGATTCTCATTAATTTATAGATTAAAGAGAATACAAACCTTACCATCAGAGTGGTGCTTGCAATCAAAATTAACACAATAATTTACTATGAACTCGGTGGTGATTTCGTGATTCTCCTTTTATACAAAGAAACATGCACTGGAATAAGTGAATTGACTTGCAATCATATCTTTTATCAATTTTTAACATTCTGTTTTATTTTCTTTATTCCTTTTCAACAGTTTACTGACAACTAAATCAGCCCTTGTCTTCAATCTTCATGAATAATAAAAAATATTAGAGTATTTAGGGTGAATGTATGCTGCTTACGGAGCCCCTGCATGATATCTTTCTGTGATTATTCAATTCAAAGAATAGGCGAGAACAATACTAAAATGCATGTCGCTCCAAGGAACAGTGTATACACTGTTCAAGGAATGATATTTCAGAAAACAAATATCAAACAAATGAATTCCTCAAAATCCAGCT
>JBCEWC010001777.1:0-38408 GCA_038996855.1 Solanum aculeatissimum | reverse complement strand
TCACATGAGTTTGGATGTCGGTTATGGTTCCATCCCCTCTATATTATAAGCATTATGACATTTCATGCATCATGATTTTCATGGCATATTGATATATTGTTATTTTTTTATATTCACTTCTACATATGTGCCCTTGCCATGTAGGATTTTATAGGTTCATGTGTATATGCATTTGCATGCCCGCATACTTAGTGCTTTATTATGCTAACCCATACTTTTGTCTACATCTTCTAACCATGTAGGGATTGAAGACGACTTCTATATTATACCGAACGACGTGTGATCATCTTGAAGCCTATTGCTTGTGGTGAGCCCTTTTGTTCAAGGGCAATAACCACTTTCTATCTAGCTAGTATTGCCTTTACTTTTCTTTACTTATGTATTGAGGGTGAGCCTCAAACTATGTTGAGGCCCCACTTATCTTATTTAGAGGCTTGTTGGCCAAATTAAACTCTTATACATTGGATTGTACTGTTTGGATATTATGACTATTGAGATATTATGATTTATGAGCCTTGATTATGGAAATGATATTTGACTATGCTTATAGCTTGATGTTGAGGATTGTGTTGATTATGTGCTTATGTGGAAAGTCCCCTTACCCGAAATGCCCCCATAGCTTGAGTCCTACTTACCCGCTCCTTAGAGATAATTGTTATGTGTTATGTGATTCATGTTCATTCCATTCCCGACAACATCCCCATAGCTTGAGTCCAAATCCCCATTTCCCTTAGAGCTTATGTGTTATGTGTTTACTTCCGTGCTTCTGAACCGTTGATGTGTGTGATGATGCTATGATGGCTTGATCGAGGACTTTTGGGGTTCTCCTTTGCCATGTCACGCCTAGGCCACTTATCTGGGTCGTGACACGACTCTACCTCCCCTGGCGAGTGCTCTGGTACCTTGTTGATAACCCTGGTAGTCCCTGTACTGATCATCCTGGTGACCATGGTCCTGACCTCTGCCCCTGCCACCTACAGTAGGAGCTGACTTGCCTAGATATGAGGCAGTAAGTGTTGCCCTATGCTCTGGACAGTCTCTAAGCTAATGATCTAGTGCCCCACACCAAAAACAACCTGATACAACTCTATCTCTACGGTCATAATCATACTAACTCGGTCCAGTTGTCTTGGATTCTTGACTACCCATTGAAGACTTCCCAACCGACCCTGAGGAAACTGAGTCACGCTCCCTCTATCTACCCCCGGTAGATTAAGAGGAACTACCCCTACTAGAAGTACCCGAGCCCTGATGGCCACCCTCAAAAGTCTACAATTATCCCTAATACGGTTATATATTCTTCCCCTGCTGACCTCTCCTAGGAGTCCTGTCCCTCGGAGCTCTGAATCCTATTTGGGATCCACTGAACTCTCCTCCTCATCTAGCTTGCTTGTCGCTGCCCCCTTAGGCCTCGTGACTAATCTGCTCCAGCGAGTGAGAATGATAGACTATGTTCATAAATGAATGCTCCAAGGTCACTAGCAAATGCATGCCCATCCTCAGCTTGGGCCTCAGCCCACGCACAAAACAGTGGATCTACTCTTCAAAAGGCATAATAGCTAAAGCATACCGGGAGAGCTCCTAAAATTTGACCTCATACTGGGACACAAATATCTATCCTTGCTCAAGTCGCACAAACTGATCTCGATGATGATCTCTGAAGCCCCTGGCTAGAAATCTAGTCATAAAATCCTCTATGAACTCTAACCAAGTAAACGGTGTTGCATCTACTGGCCCAATATCCCGACAAGTTTGCTACCACTGTCTAGCAGAACCATAAAGCTGGTAAGTAGTGAACTCAACACCCCAGGACTCTAGCAATCAAAGGGTCTGTAACCGATCCATACATACAGTCAACAACTCTTGAGAATCCTCCCCTACAACTCCCAAAAACATTAGTAAAGCCAATCTTAAGAAGTATTCAAGTAGTCTCTAGTCGTGGAACTACACTGCTCCCTCTGGCTAATCTGGGATCTCAGGAATAATAGGCTCCACTGGTGTCTAAACTAGAGAAGCTGGATGTGGCACTATACCCTGCTGTAGGGCTTCAAGCGTGGCCATAATCTATCCAAGAACTGCTTGTACCCCTGACATGGCTGCAAAAATGGTTGCGGGAGCTGGATCCTCTAGTTGTGGTGGAACTAGGGCCTCTGGAATTTGCTCTTCGGGCTTGGGTACCTGCTCCTTCTCTGGGACTGATGGTGCAGCCCTACATTGGCCTCATCCCTAACCTTTGCCTGGTCCTCCACGTGCCATAATTGTGAAAAGGGACAAGGTCAGATTCTCAGAAATTGATAGATCATTTGACAAAATGCTCAACAAGAATCAATAACACAGAAAGGTTCCTAATCGTTCTGTAGCCTCCTAGGGATAAGCCACATTCGTCTCTACACCCATCCACAGGACTCTACCAGACGACGACTTTGTACAGCCGAGACCAGTGAACCTTAGTCTCTGATACCAACTTCTCATGACCCAGTCTCAGTCATGATCGCGCCTGCTAGATCCAACCTACAGGCAAACCAAGAACCCAACCCAAGGGTAAATGTCCTAGCGTCTAGTCCAATCCACATCTATATAGAAATAACATATAAATGAATATACCTAGAACCTGGAAGTCAGCTGTACATAATTATAGTAAATGGAAGGGTAAATATAGCCAAAATATAATATATATATATACATAATCTGAGAATGCTCCTACAAATACATACTACTACAGTATATGGCTAGAGCCTGACAACAAAAGGCAGTCAATCACAAGGAAGGAGATTGTGATGAAACTAGTGTTGTTAGTGCTCAACAAAAGTAGTCTTCTTCACTCCCAAAACCTCAGAGATCAACACCCTCGACTGGTACCCAAACTTGAACCATGGGAAGATATAAAAGTAGGAGTGAGTACCAAAAAAATCCACCCAGTAGGCATCATCAGCTAACTGAGTGAAATAAATGCATAAGAAAGATCAAATATATCTAAAAGTGGTAGACCCATCAGATCACCCCATAATCTCAATTGAACTACTCATAGTATAACAGAACACACCATCTATCGAGAATTGAGAGAACCCATAACACAACTGCGATCGAATCAAAAGCATAATACTGCATATGGGTGTAAGGCCCTACTATCTATGCTTGTACACAACCTGAGCCCCCATAAGCCCGAGAGGTACCCCCACACACAATGTAGAAATGTCAGGCCATCACAAAACCCATAAAACCATCACAGAGTCCATAGAACCATCATCAGAACAAGAACAAGGGTCAGTTGTACGTGGGTGTAAGACCCTACTATCTAAGACTGAACACCCCCTGGACCCCCATAAGCCTAAAAGGTACACCCACAAATAATTAGGGTATGAAAAGGTGAGTGGATCCACAGGTAACAATCGGGCGCTCAACCCCCAACATCACAATAGTAACTGAGTCCTCGATTCCTTCTGATCTGGCCTCCGATCAAGCAGTCAACCAGGGTCAAGTGGTCTGACCATAAATATAATAGTGGGATGTATTCCCCATAGGAGAAAAAATCCCCCTAACATCATCAATATTGTCTGACCAATTGAGTGTCAATGACGGGGCCTCTCCCTACAAAGTATCAATCATGGGGCCTAGCCCCACAGTATATCAGTCATGGGGCACAACCCCAAATGATATCAGTCATGGGCCCAACCCCAAAGTAACAACAATTCCTATTAGAATTCTCACCCCGGTGTCGGACACTCAGATATGACTATCAGAGAATGAGACCATGGGAAGCGCCACCCAGGGTCTCAAATACTCATACACAACCATCAGAGACTTGAACAACAGGGTGCGTCATCCAAGTCTCAGAGGATAACATTAGAACATCTCCCCCTCTTTAGCTCAACCAGACCCAGATCCCCCAATCATATCATCTCTCCCAAGTTAAAATAACAACTCATTCTCAGGGTACGCCAAGAACTTAAGGTATCAGCCCATATCAGCATAACAGTGTGTAGACCTCAATAATTGGTATAAAAATAGGCCCAGTAGAAAGTGATGCTATAACCTATCCCACTATAAGTAATTGAGATAAAAGTGCGGTAATAACAGGGACAACACAAGTGTCCACAATAGATAGGCCCAATAGAATCATAGTATGCCATTAATCAAGTCATAATGTGGCAAGAAATCAACAAGTGGTCCCACAGTCATAATATTGAAGTAATATAAGGTAGTATTCACCCATAGACATCAGTTTAGATCAGAATACGTACTTGCCCATGGCATCAACCCATATACGGCCCTTACTAGGCCTCTCTGCAATTCAGCTATACTGATAAGTATACATATATGCATCGAGATTATAATATTCACATCCAACCATTCATGTAACAACCCCATAACCATAACACTACACATATCAAATACTAATGGCAACTCAGATACATTTCAGGATCAACATGCATATGATTCCACTCAATCTAAGGTTTTCAGGAAAGCCTAGCATACCTGGAAAATGTTGCCTTGACTCCAAATCAGTCCAGATGTGGTTTTCTATTCTAGATAGTCTCCCGAAGCTTCTCAACTGGTAAAACATGATTCACAATATCAACACGATCAATTTGGCTATATTGTCTGAAGAAATGGGCAAAATTAGGCATAAAAGGCCAAATAGGAGAAAAATGGTCCCCACACCCAGTATCCCAAACAAAAATTCCAAAAATGATCCTTACGATATCCCAAGCCTACAACCAAAAATCTAGCCCAAAATAGCTGTAGAAGACAAAGAAAAAATCCAAAATGAAGTTGAAAACTTTTTTCAGAAGAACATTCTTTTAAAAACTTTCTTAGTCTAAATTCTCGAAAACTAGACAACTACAGCCAACAACCAACACCCAACTAATCATCATGTTCCCCTCAAAAACTTGAACACTTTAGGCTCAAATCTCATTGAATTCTGTCAAGATTCAACTACAAATTCAACATATAATGTTTTCACCAAAAAACGAGACCAAAGGCAGTTAAAATGGGAAATCTACCTTGAAATATGCATCAAATCCCAAAACTACCTTCACTGCAATGTTCCTTGCATAAACTCGAGTCATGTGGAGCTTTGAATCACTAAATTCAGAGCTACAATGAGCTTTTTATAGCTGGTGCAAGTTTGGAGCATGTGTTGTTTACGACTGTTGAACACACATATATAGGCCTCTTCGCCCTTCTCTGCAAACGCAGATAGAGCCCTATAAAACTGGAGCACTAGGGTATTTGGCCTTTCTCATGAACATGAAAAGTGCTCCGTGAATGCAGAGCACTGCCCCCACTGGCCCCCATAATCGCACCCTTGCCCTCCACGAACGCAGAGTGTTAATTTGACTGGTGCTACACTAGCTAAGTTCCAAAGTTCTCCAGGTCATTTCTGAGGCTCCCAAAGTTAGATTTATTCAAACGAACAGTATAATCACACTGATTTCAATATTTTGGATCTAACAGTACAGTCGGATTTCCCAACAGAGCCCTCTATGAAAAATTTAGTTCCCTACTTCTTTCTAGCTAAAATAAGCTAAAACAACTACGGGGTAAAAATGCAAATGGATGACCTCGACAACTAGAGGGAGGTCATTTAAGACTGTTTTGGACATTCTAGAGCTGATCATCCTATCAATTTTTTATTCCGAGCGCGTTAAGCTGGGTTTTTATAGAAAGACACTTTTTAGCTTCTAGCTGAACTCATTTTGTAACTTTTGGATCAATCATACCAGAATCCTCCATCCTCAGACCAACCACCCTCCTAGCACAAATTTTTTATTCTGGAACTAACAGAATCATCAAAATCTCACTTCGAGGCAGTACTAAGTTTCTATCAAAAAACTTATTTTGACAGTTTTAACTTCTCACCAACCTGCAAACTTGCAAAATTCATAACTAAAACACCCAATAACCATGCCAATAGCCCTAAAAAGTCATAATAAGTCAGAGGCCACTATACAAAATCTTAGAACATTACAAATAATGTAGAAATATAGAATTGACCCACAGGGTTATTGCATCTCCACCACTCTCTGGCTTGTCCAGTGAACTGGTAAGAAGTGTAAGTAACTCCTTGAGACTCAAGTATCGCCAAATTAAATAGCCGATCTTGACACTCTAATAAGAAATCAAAAGCTCTATCTCCAGATGTATCAAATCTCGTGGGAGACAATTGAACAACCTGCTCAAAACTCTTCTGGTTTGTAGAAGACATTGATGGAATAGAAGAATATGATGGTACCATAAATAAAGGTGGTGCAATAGATGGAGCAAAACCCAAACTCGACCTAGATGTCTAAGGTTGAACCATAGTAGTTATTAGAGGATTAGCTGGAATTGAGAAAGGACCGACATCAATCATGACTGGCTCAGTTGGAGTTATAGAAGGGATAATTGGCGCTATAGAATCCAGTGCATCAATAAAAACTAGGGCCAGAGGAGCTACCTCTAATCTAGCCAATTCTCACAAGTAGCTCCTGAACTAAGGGCATAGCATCAGGGGCTGGAGATGGTGAAACATAGTCTGTATGCCTCTCTATCCCGAATTCAAGCTCTAGAGAAGCCAATCTAGTCTGTCCTTTAGGCGAAGCTGCCCCTGTAGCATTTCCTTGATCCTAGGCCCTATCACGAGCCCTACCGCATCCATAAGTGGGAGTCTGAGCCTCATCAGCTAGCTCAGGCTCTCCCACTGATCGTCAAGATCTAGTAATCATCATATGCATAGAAAAAGTAAATTACACATATTTCAAGGCAACTGATATAAAGAAATGCATGAACAGTAGCAAGACATGAAAGCTTTGCCTATCAAGTGCCACGTAGCCTCCAAAAGATGGGTATGGATATCTACATACCTATCTGTGATACTATACTAGACACCCTACTCTTGACTCATGAGCCCAACAAACCTAAAACTCTAATACCAAACTTTTTATGACCTAATATCAGATTGCAACTAAAGAGAATAAAATAAATTGGAAACAATCACAACATATCATACAAAATCCCAAAATCTAGAGTCATGAGTACAAGAGTATCTAAAGTAGTACCAAAGAGTAAATACATCTGTCTCAAATGAAAATACAATGTTTGATAATGTTTGATACAATGTCTAAAATAGAAAGCAACAAAGGAAATCTCCAGAAGATCCACAATGACTCGAAGTCAGAACCTCACCGCTAAGATTTGGAATAAATGGAAGAAAGATCTGGTAGAGTAAGATCAACTACCCTAATAGGGTCTCTATGCTTGATCTGCAGGGAGGAAACAAAGTAGGGGTTAATTACATCTAAATATACTCAGTTGGTTGAACCGACTGGGTAGGAGAAATCAAACAAGTATGTAATAACTAAGAGTCCCTACCACTTGTATCATAATATTAATACACAATATATATGTAGATAAGAACAGATAAATGTAGTAAGTGCAGACAATGATGCAATGCATATGAGATATATAAATGCAATAGCATTGCATGCCATGTATGAGGTGGAATCATGACCACTGTAGAATCAATGTACACATCTATCGAGCTAAAGCTACCAAATAGAACCCAGGGGTGTTGCAGGTCATGTACATAAATATCTCAAGGCATCGCAAGCCATAAACTAAAGTATCTCGAGGCGTCGCTGGCCTCATACTGAAGTATCCCAAAGCGTCACAGGCCTTATATTGTAATATCTCAAGTATCATAATATTTCAAGTGGTACCAATATAATATGAGATGTGTGCATACCAATGCAACTATTCAAGTTTAAATTGTATGCATACTAATGCAACAATTCAAGTATAAGATGTGTGCATACCCATGCAACAATTCAGTATATATGTAGTAGCAATATAAATGATGATAGACATACAATAGCCATAGCATCACAAAGTCTAGGTCAAGTGCATCAACTAGTACCACAATACCATCAATAAGTCTCATATCACCATCCTCTCATCGATAATCAAAATGTTAAAGAAATAGAAGTCTGCATGTCCCAATACCTGCTAATAAATCTCAAATATATTATAATTATCATCAATTCATAACGTAACTCTTCAAATGATATCACAAGCCTCATATTATCATAATAGTATCCATAATTATCTCAATTCTCAAGATTACATCTCAATTTATCAACATGTTCACAATATACTCAAATTTTAGCATAATTGGGAGCACATTTCCATCAAAATTCTATCCTATCAACCCATTTACTCATGAATCAATCTAGATCTTACAATTATAAGAATATATCCAAGAACTCAAATTCAGTCTCACAAAGGTTAAACGAACCTACCTCGATGTTGAAACCGCACTCAGACAAGCTTTCAATAAACTCAAACCTCCAAATTATCACCAAATTGATCAATCTCTATAAAAAAATAGATACTATGCATTTAGAGGTGAATTTTGATACTCATATTGACATGAATTATGCTTATAGGGAAAAATTATCAAAATTAGGGCTAAAATTCGAAGTTCTCAAATCTAGAAATAAACTTGAAAATCAGGTTCTACATAAAAAAATGGAATTCATGGGTTAAAATTCCACTAAAATCAAGTTTGAATCGAAGAAAAAATCATCATTTAAAGTTTTGAAATCATAGACTAAAAATCTCCAATTTTAGATATCCAAAATCAAAATAAAAGTCATGAAAATTAGTTAAAATGATGTTAGAAATGCTTACCCAAAGGAATTTTATGCAAGCCTTTGTAATGACCTGGTTGGTCATTTTTTGGCATTTTATGTGAAAATGACTATTTTACCCTTTCGTAAGTTGCTTTGGGCCTATTTTGAACTATTTGAATGGTTGGAACTGGAATCCTGAGTTTTAAAAGTTGAAAAATATGAATTTTGGTATTTTTGGATGCTTATGTTATTGAAAAAGTGAGTTTTTGTGTCATTCTGAGTTTTGGAGGTCGGATTAGGGATGTGTTAGTTTTATTAGTTCTGAAATGTCAAAAATAAAATACAGAAAGTTGAGGAAATAAATTTGCAGTTAAAATGAGGTTTTTGGCCCAGAGTTATGATTTTAGTCGTTTTTAGAATCAAAGTTTGACTTTGGTCATCATTCAAAGTTCAGAAGTTCATATCAGAGTTCTGACAGTTCCAATAGTTCTGGATGATGAAACTAATACTAAAATTGGTCTTGTCATAATTTTTGGAGTTTTCGAGGGCAGTTTTGTTATTTTGAGTTTTAAACTAGTTTTATTGACTTGAATCACTAAATGTGGTGGGAAGGCCTTAAAACTGATTTCTGAAGATTTTTTTGCGTTTGGAATGACGTTTTTGGTAGTGTTGCATATTTGGTTCATATTTATAGCATTTCAAATGAGTTCTGGAGGTCAAAACGTGTGTTTTGAAAGGTGTTGTTGAGAGTTGACCGCGGTCAAAGCGGGTCAACAACCTATTTTTCTTTTATTTTTATTTGTTGAAAATACCCTTCTTCCCCATTTTGACCACTACACTATTTTCTTTCATTTTTGAAGTTTCAAAAGCTTGGAGGTGCAATTTTGAGCAAGAGTTTTCATGAATTTTCATTTGGGTAAGCTTACTAATCACAAATTCTTTTATTTTCAGTATTTAAATTATGATTTTGACATGAAATTTTTGGTTTCAACCCTCCAATTTTTATGGGATTTCAAGAACATGATTCAAACTCTAAATGGTGATTTCTCCTTTGATTTGATCTAAATTTTAGTGGAAGTTTCACCCACAGACTCCATTTTTTGTGTAGAACCTGATTCTAAAGTCAATTTCTAGATTCAAAAACTTTAAATTTTGGCGCTAATTTTGACCATTTTGTCCCTAAGCCTAAACTATGCCAATATGGATATCAAAATGCTTCTCTTGATGCGTAGTATCCATTTTTGAAAGTGGTTGATCTATTTGGAGCTCATTTAGAGGTTTGAGTTGATTGAATGTTTTCCCTAGAGCGGTTTCGACTTTGAGGTAGGTTTGGCTAACCTTCTTGGGACTGGATTTGAGTTATTGACCATGTTCATGTGATAATCATGAGGCTTAGATGATTATTGTATATTCGGGTTGATATGTTTGAGAAATAATGGAAATGTGACATCGGTCGAGATGAATTATGATATAATTTTATTTCTGTTGATGAATTGAGATGAAACATGGGGAAATGTTGATACTTGAGATAAAAAGTGATTAAATGAGGCTTGTGAGACCCATGGAAATAAATATGACAAAAATGATGAATGTTGAGATACCCTGAGGTGATATAATTACTTGTTGGGACGAGTAGGTCCGGTATCAATAATTTACTTATCTATATTAGGACGAGTAGGTCTGGTATCATTGACTTGCTTATCCTTTTGAGACGAGTAGGTATAGTATCACTGGTACTCTTGGCTATTAATATAATTTATGACAACTTAACCTAAAATGATGAGTTAAGAATTAATTGTTGCATATGATATTATTCTTTAAATATATTTTATTATTATGAGCTTCATGCATTGACACATCTACCCTAATATTATTATCCATGTGTTCATGCATATCTGAGTTGCACGATTGATTTGCATCTATTGCTTGTGGATTGTATCATCCCTTAACCCGGGTAGAAGGCAAGAGCATTATGCTTCACATTGGTATTACCCCCCTTTGACCCGGGCAAGAGGCAAGGGCGAGATTCATACTTTATATTACCTTGATCACGGGAAGGTTGCAAGGACTTGGCATCACTCTATTACCTTGACCAGGGCAGGTGGCAAGGATTTGGCATCATTATATTACCTTGACCACAGGCAGGTGGAAAGGCTGTGACACACTTGGCATTTGGATTGATGAGTTATGCATTATATTTATAATTGGATTCATGGCATTATGGGTTATTGAGGACATTTCTAAATCATTATGATGGGCATGTGTGTGTATATATATAAATATTATTGTGTACTAACCCTCTTTAGATGCAGATGTAGTATTCTTCGTTATTACATTACTTGTTCGATTTCTCATACCCAGTCGGTAACCTATTGGGTACATTTTGGTGTACTCATCCCTACTTTGTTTCATCCGTGCAGATCATACATAGAGTTTGGGATGGGTAGTTGATCAATCTATTGGAATGTTGTGGATATCACCCAGATCTTTACAATTTCTCTAGGTTTGCTAGGCTCGTGAGTCAAGAGCAGGGTGTCTAGTAGAGTCTCACAGCTTGGTATGTAGACATCCACACCTATCATTTGGAGGCTATGGGACACTTATTAGGAAAGACTTTCATTTCTTGCATCTATTCGTGCGTTTCTTTGTATTACCCACTTTGAAATTATCTAATCTACTCCTACGCAGATGCCGTTTACCAGATCTCATTGATCAGTGATAGAGATAGAGGCAGTTGATGTGTCTCCCACTTGAGGACTTGGTAGAGTTTGGGGTAGGGCTAGAGGCTGAGGACTTGCCAGAGGGGCAGCTCCGCCCAGGGGATAGGCCCGATCGATTTCTCCAGAGCCTGTTGTTGAGCCATAGGGGCCTACTAATGTTATTCTACCTCCCACATCTTTATCTACTACACCCTCAGTTTAGGAGCTACTTATGCAGTTATTGGCTAGATTAGAGGGAGTAATATCTGCCCCAGCTACTGTGGCTATACCAGTTTTTACAATACTAGTTGGACCTTCTATGGCCCCCTCTAAGCCAACCATGATTCATGTTGGTCCTTCTTCAGTTCCATCAGATTCTTCTATGACTGCTATGGTTCTGCCTCAGACATTTAGGTCGAGTTTGGGTTCCCAATTTTAGAGTTTGGTGTTTCTCCGTCTGTTGTACTGCCCCTATTTATGGTGTCATCATCTTAAGCTATCCTATCCATTTCTACCATGGTTTGATAGTATTGATAGTTTTAAATAGAGGGTCTATGTTTAATTCTCATTTTTGGCGGGCTCTTCAGCGTGGTTTGGGTACTAGAGTAGATTTGAGTTTATCTTTCCACCCCAGATAGATGGTCGGTCCGAACGCACCATTCAGGTGCTGGAAGACATGCTTTGGGCTTATTTTATTGATTTTGGGTCTCGATGGGACCAACACCTACCATTGGCAGTGTTTGCGTATAACAACATTTATCATTCCAACATTCAGATAGCACCGTTTGAGGCCTTGTATTGCCAGAGGTGTAGGTCATCCATTGGATGGTTTGATTCAGGTTCAGCTGAGGTGTTGGGTGTTGATTTTCTTCAAGATTCCATGGACTGGGTCCGTTTGATTTAGAGTAGACTTTTGACAGCCCAGAGTCGCCAGAAGAGTTATATTGATCGGAGGGTTAGACCTCTTTAATTCTCTATTGGTGATAGTGTTTGGCTAAAGGTTTCACCCATGAAGGGTGTGACAAGATTTGGAAAGAGGGGTAAGCTTAGTCCTAGATTCATTGGCCCTTTTAAGATTTTGAGAAGAGTTGGTGAGGTTGCTTATGAGTTGGTATACCGCTAAGAATATCGTTAGTACATCCTATTTTTCATATTTCTATGCTTCGTTGATACATTCTTGATGAGTCTTATGTGATTTCATATGACTCGATTAAGTTGGGTTCAGATTTTTCCTATGTTGAGGAGCTTATAGCTATACTGGGCAGACAGGTTTCGAAGTTGAGATCCAAAGATATACCTTCTGTGAAGGTTCAGTGGCACCACCATTCTGTTGATGAGGCTACTTGGGAGTTGGAGTCTAACATGTGGGCTAGATATCCCAACCTTTTTGAGGCTTCAGGTACTCCTCTTTTTTTTTATGTTCAAGGACAAACATTCTTTTTAGTGGTGAATGATGTAATGACCTGGTTGATCATTTTTAACATTTTTTGTGAAAATTACTGTTTTACCATTTCATAGGTTGCTTTGGGCCTATTTTGAACTATTTGAATGGTTGGAACTAGAATACTGAGTTTTAAAAGTTGAAAATATGAATTTTGGCATTTTTGGAGGCTTAAGTTATTGAAAAATTGAGTTTTTCTATCATTTTGAGTTTTGGAGATTGGATTAGGGATTTGTTGACTCCATTAGTTCTGAAATGTTGAAACTGAACAACAGAAAGTTGCAGAACTGAATTTGGAGCTAAAATGAAGTTTTTAGGCCCAAAGTTGTGATTTTAGTCGTTTCCAGAATCAAAGTTTGACTTTGGTCAATATTCGGAGTTTGGAAGCATAGATCGAAATTTCGACAGTTCTAATAGTTCCGGATGGTGAAACTAACGCTAAAAACAATCTCGTCCTAATTTTTGGAGTTTTTGAGGACAATTTTGGTATTTAGAGTTTTAAACTAGTTTGATTGACTTGAATCGGTAAATGTGGCGGGAAGGCCTTAAAATTAATTTCTGATGATTTCCTTGCATCCGGAACGTTTCTGGTAGGGTTGCATATTTGTTTCATATTTATAGGGTTCTGAATGAGTTGCGGGGGTCAAAAAGCGTGTTTTGAAAGGTGTTGGTGAAAGTTGACCATAGTCAACGCCTGGTTAACGCGGGTCAACAAGTCAACAACTCATTATTTTTAATTTTTATTTGCTAAAAATACCCCTTCTTCCCCATTTTGACCACTACATCATTTTCTTTCATTTTTGGAGTTCCAAAAGCTTGGAGGTGCAATTTTGAGCAAGATGTTTCATGGATTTTCATTTCAGTGTATCACCCCTACTTTGTTTCAACCTGCCAGATCGTACACAGGGTTAATGATAGGGTAGTTGATCAATCTATTGGAGTGTTGTGTATATCATTCATATATTTACGGTGAGACTCAAACTTCGAGTCACCATGGATCTTTTGATTCTCTTTCATTTCTTTTTTATAAGACTATGCATTAGATATTATGAGACAACCTTATATTTTCCTTTGAGACAATTGTATTTATCCTTCTATATTGTTTTAGATGTTCTTATACTCATGACTCTTGGATTTGGGAGATTTCTTATGTTATATGAGTTTGTTTCCACTTCATATTTATTGTTGGTAATTGTGACCTGATTCTGGGTCGTGACAGCCTTCGTCACAAATCGCCCCAAAAGCTTGAAATTTATGAAAGTGTATAAAAATTGAGGTTTCACAAATTAAAACTGACCCAGGCCTCAATGTACTCTTCGAACGTGGGAGTACATCTACGAATGCGAAAGCCAATTCTATTGATTTTTTCTGCAAATGTGCCACATCACCCATTAACGTAGACCCCAAAATCCCTAAGCTTTGCAAACACGAAGTCTTCTCCGCAAATGCGGTGGCTTCTCCGCTAATGCGGAGAAGGAAGTATGCTACACTAGTTGCAGAAAAATACAACTATAGCAAATCTCCATACGGACCCTCGAAACTCCTCCGAAATTAGAATTTGATAAGCCAAACATGTATCCTTACCAGAAACAATGATTCGGACTCAACAAAATAATCAAAAATTAATTTCTAGGGCTCCTCGCCACATTTACCTATGCAACTCACATAAACTAATTTAAAACTCAAAATACCAAAGCTGTCCTCGAAAACTTTGAAAATTATGACGAGACTATTTCTAGTATTAGTTTGACCATCCACAACTAATGAAACTTTCGTAATTTTGATCCGAGCTTTCGAACTCCGAATGTTGACCAAAGTCAAACTTTGACTTTGAAAACAACTCAAAATGCAACTTTGAGTCTAAAATCTTAGTTTTTACTCGGAATTCAGTTCTGTAACTTCTTCTAGACTAGTTTCGACTTTATGGAGCAAATGAAATCAACGGATTTTAGATTTGACGTCTGAAACTCAGAATGGTACAAAAACTCACATTTTCAACAACTTAAGCTTTCAAAAATGTCAAAACTCACATTTTCCACTTTTAAAATACAGGATCTCAGTTCCAACAATGCAAATAGTTCAAAATAGGTCCAAAATAACTCATGAAAGGGCAAAATAATAATTTTCACAGATAAGCTAAAAAATAAGCAACTAGGTCATTACAAAAATATACAAGACAAATCAAAGAAAACCTATTATCATATTATAAACGAGCAATAACTTTTTATTTTGCTTCAATAATATGTCGGGCAAGTTCTAGACTAAGATGCAAAACACGGAATATATGCAAATAACCTCACCAAATATGGCACAAGTCTCAATCAAGATGGATCAATTTTACTTTAAAGATAGACAGGGTCATAACAAACTTATAAAATAAGACTAAGTTATATACAAAGTCACAACCATGAGCCAAAGTGTGAAAAAATTTATTTTTATCTGATGGTCAAGTACTCATAGAAAAATACTAATCAAACTCACGCGTAAATTGTTAGTATCAACCAAGTTAAAAGGTCTTTTCTTTTCTCTCAAAAAATAAAATAAAATAAAATACCAACAAAACCTATTTTAAAAAAAATTCGATTCAATGGGCTCCCCCTCGAAAAGAACCAAAAAGGAAAATCAATGGGTGGTCAAAGTATGCTCTAATAAAAACTAAAAATCTAAGAACCATAAAAAAAACTATCTCTCTAAAAAGATTTTTTTTGTGTTTTTGAACTTTTTAATGTTGTTTTATTTTTTATTAAAAATAAATAAGTAAATAAAATCTTATAGCGTACATCACCCTTAAAAATATTGAAAAATATTTCACCCCACACTTCAAATCATGTTTTGTCCCCAAAATAATTTATAGAAAAGAGACGAAACATATGCGTAAGAAATACTCCCTGGAACCCTTTGGAGTCTAGCTAGGAACATGTTTCTTTAATATTTATCAAGGGTTGTGCGCATCCCTCACTTAAGCTCAAAATGTGTTCCTTAGCTTCAAATTTGGGTATTCAGACTTTCCCTAAACTTGCAAAATTAAAAATAACATAAGAAAAATCAAAACAAAAAAACTATATAAAGAAAAATAAGAAGTTACACTGCTAGTTGGATTTCCTTCCACTTTTTCTTTCACCTTGAACTATGAATTGTACTCCTAATTTATTTTTCAATTTTCTATTATTCTCAAATGATGGTGGTGTATAAATAAAGGAACCAAACAATAGAGATCACATGTTATACTTATTGATTTTTAAATGAGGAAGATAATTTTTTGACTTGTGCCCAATAAGAAGAATATAACCATACTTTTCCTCCTCCTTACATTCTTCCGTATCTCAGATGGTTCAGTTAAAATCTTATCATCTAAACATTATGTATAAAAATGATTAGAATGAGGTCCAATGCATTTTAATTGATGAATTATATTATTATTTACTTCTTCGTATATACATACACTAGAGTTGTTAAAAATAATATAATCTACTTCTTCACATAACTCTCGTGTACTTTTCTCAATAGTGACAACATCAATCATAGTATGATCAAGTAGTTGACCCTTCAATTTTAGCTCCTCAAGTTGGCTCATAGTCATTTTTTTCTTCCTCACACAATTCATAACTACTTTGCTGAACGTTAAACGAATTAACCTTTACACTCAACTCAGGATTTAAAATGTGGATATCCAAGCCAAACTGAAGAACTTCTAACAATAACATAGAGCTATCTGCATTGAGATCTTCTAACATTTGCAAGAAGTACACATTGCGAATAAAAACTTATTTACAACTCCTCTCATCCCAATACTCCAAATATTCTCTAATTCTTCAACAGACAGTGTCATATTAATAAGAGTTAAAAAAGTTGAAAAAGTAAATAATAATAATTAAAAAAATAATAAAAATAAAGTTATTGAAAAGTAAAAATAAATACTAAAGACAATATTTAAACCATATTTCTAGGCAATGACATCATTTTTCGGTAACATCCAAAATATACTTCTCAAAGAAATATAAATAGTTGTTCAAAATATATTTACTCAACTTGTGAGTCGAGGTCGATCCCACAGAGAATATGAAAAATATTATCAATAGTAAAAAGTTTTAATTTGATAGTCGTTATAAAAAATTAGGAGAATTTAATTTAAATAATAATAATAATAATAACAACTTGCAATTTAATATTTATTTACATCAAGATGAATAGAAGTAACTGGAATATGTTCTCATGATTTTATAATTTAGCAAGAATAAGGTGTTAGTGATCTAATTCAATTTTTAGCACGCAGAACTAGTAAGTTATGTTTACCTAAGTCCTTGGTCCGACAGATAGATGAATTTCACCATGCAACTTGGGTTGTCTATGGGTGTATGCATTACTAACCCTTAACATGGGCCCAAATTTAGTCATTCCTTGATCCGTTCGAGCTAATTAGATAAGTATAATCACGTCAAATCTCTATTATTTATTCCTTTTCCCATTTGTTACCCCCTTGGCCCACCAAGTAAGAATAAGGCAAGTTCTAACGTTGACCACCGTTATAAAGCAATCAAAATGAAAAGATAAACAGTACATATATAAAAATTATCCAAGAGTCACTTTTTATATTAACTTACTTAGTTAATCCATCACGGTTCTCACAATTCTAGTTATAAATATTTAGCTACTCATTATCATAAAAACACAATTAAAATTTATAAAAATAAACTTACTTGTATTAATCATAAAAAGTAATAGCTAAATAATCTTTCAATAATCGAGAATGAAAATAAATAATAAAGGAGAAAAAAAGAATAAACAAAAATTCTCCAATCTCCACGATGGCTCTTTCAAAAATTCCAAGCTATGTAATTCTAAAACCTAAATTATGGATAACTAGTAAAATTTATTTCTAGATTAGTTGTTAGTTGGTTGTGGAAGAATTAATTTAATGAACTATTTATATATGTAGAAAAATAACTAAGTCCAAAACAAATGGGAAAACCAAAACCCAAATAAATTCTATGCTACTGCCGCCTTCGATTTCGTGTTTAATTGGTCTTGCTTCCATGTGGCAGCTTGGTGTTTCAAATGAATGGTAATTTCAGCATATTTAAGGTATATGAAATATTAATATAATATTCAATATAATCCATTAAATTACCTACATAATTTTTCTTCCGTAATCTTTCATTTTTAATTCATTTTAGCTCAAAATTTCTTCAAAAGTGAGATAAAACATGATTAAATATATTTATTTTTGACCTCACATCAAATGCTGAAAGGACCACTCAAACCCTAGAAGACATGATGAGGGCTTGTGTGTTGGAATTCAAAGGTAACTGGGGTGATCACCTACCACTTATTTAGTTTTCCTATAACAACAACCATCATGCTAGCATTAAGATGACATCTTTTGAGGCTTTGTAGGGGAGAAGATATAGATCCCCGATAGGTTTGTTTGAAATTGGTAAAATAGCTTTAATTGGTCCTAATTTTCTATTTTATGTCATGGAGAATGTGAAGCTTATAAGGGAGAAATTGAAGTCGTCCTAGACATCAAAAATCATATTCCTATGTTAGGAGGAGAGACCTTGAGTTTCATGTAGGGGATTGGGTGCATGTGAGAGTTTCACCTATGAAGAGTGTGATGTGGTTTGGTAAAAAGGGCCAATTGATTCCTTGGTGTGAAGGACCTTATGAGGTGTTGGAGAGAATCGGTAAGGTGGATTAAGGTTGGACTTTCCATATGAAATGGCTACCGTTCATCTAATGTTTCACGTGTCCATGTTGAAGAAGTTTATTGGTAATCCAAGCTTTATTGTACCCTTGTAGAGTGTTGAAGTTGAGGAGAATTTGACCTATGAGGAAGTCCCAACTGAGATTTTTTATAGGAAAGTGAAGAGTCAACATAACAACAAAATTGCATTAGTTATATAACACCCCAGATTACGAACCTGTTAGTGCAAAAAGATTGGCCTAAAAAATGACCTGGGGTCACTGTACGAGGGTGACATACGGCCCACGGGAGGAGTTATAGACCATAAGTGGGTTCGTAAGTGGAGGGTATTGTCTTGGAGGAAATTGGAGTTTTAGGAAGGTGACCTACATGTTAATAAATAACCCATGAAAAGGTATATGGCCCATAAGTTGGTCCGTGGATTAAGGCCAGGAGAACAAGAAAATTTAGCTAAGTATGGAAGGACTCTACGAGTCCAACCACGACCCGTAAGTACTTATATGGCTCATAATATGGTTCGTGATTTTGGGATAAAAAATAATGATTTCTAGATCTTTGCTTACAAAGAATAGTACAGGTCGTGCTTCCTTGTACAACCCGTACACTGGGTTCTCGTGATTTGGAATGTCAGATTCATTAAGGGTATTTTCAACCTTTCCTATTCCCTCAAACCCTTAACATCCTTGTCTAGCCCCTCCATGACCCCTCATGCAATTACAAGCCCCTCTCCTATCAAGTCAAGTGCAAATGATTTAAATCTTCTAAGTTCTAGCACGAGTTTGTATATGTATCTGATTTAAATGATCGTATCTCTTAGCTCACAATGAAATAGGTTCTAGACCCACAAAATGAAATCTCTTTGACTTATCTTTCCATTGCAACTTATTTCACCTCATTCGAAGTTTGGACCAAAATGTTATACTCATGTTAGTGAAGCACTATCAGGCTGCTAGTTCATACGACCCACTCTACGGGTTGTGGGTTGTCTTACGGTCTATAAATGGGCTTTCATGGGAATGTTTCGACCAGTTTTAAAAAGGGTATTTTTGTCCTTTCCTCACACTCTAAGCTCAATGCAACATCATTTTGACCTTTATTACATCCCATATCACTTTAATACTCCCCATTTACCCCCATTTCTAAACCATTCATCAATACCTAATTCCTAAATATCCTCTCAACCTCCCAAGGTTCTCCATTGAAGGCAAAAGCTAGGATTTTGGGTTTCTCCACCAAAGTTCATGATGTCCCCATAGTTCTTTGGCTAAGGTATGTGGGTTTGATTTGTGAAGCCCTTTTCTTCACAAAGCTCAAGTTCTCTATTCTATTTTGGGTTCAAGGTTTATGCATGTTGTAAAGTTTTGGGAAGTTGATTTATTCATGTGGTTTGTGATGCATTCTTGATTATATTAAGTATATTAGTATTATGTTATGATCTATGATGCATATTGAGTTGAAATTCATGATTTCCTAGTTGGGGTTTTACAAGGGCCATGTTGGGTTGATTTGAATGATTCCAAATTCTTAAGTTATGAATTTATTGATGTTTTTCTACCCATATTATTATGAAATAATGTTTAATTCCATGAGAAAGATGTTATGTCTTGAATTCCTACATTATGGAAGCTAGGGTGTTTGGAGATATGAAGATGATGATATGGGTTCCTTAAATTATCCCTTAAATTGGTGAATCATACTACTCTCATACATAGATAACTAGTAACTTTCATGATTCCATAGCTATTTATGGTTTTTCCCTACTTATGGAATTTTGAGTTATGAAGTTGATGGAAGATTTCTTGATTTCACTTAAATTCACGCTTTATGTCTTATTATTGTATATGAATAAAGTGTAAATCACATTAATTTCATGAATTGGTGTATTGACTCATGTGCCTGATTGATTTCAAGTAATAGGTTTATAAATTAGTTTATGGGCTACTTCCAGTATGGGTTGATTGTCATGGATACATATGGGTATGCACATTTCCTTTAAGTTTCAAGATCTTAAAGCTAATTTACATGTATCAGTGCATTGCATCATGAGATATCCCATGACATGACATGCTCTTAGAATGATATTGAAGTCATATGAAAGCTATGTCTTATTGAAAGTCTTCTTTATGATGTTATTATTCATAAGTTTATGCATGTCATGACTATACTCTTGTATGTATGCTATATGGGACTAGATTTATTGGAGTCAGGAATGAATGAATGATCAAAAAGGGTGGTGTTACCGTACGGTACATGTTAAATTAAATTTTGAAAAGGGTGGTATTCCTGTAAGGTTCTTATCATATGTTAATAAAAAAGGGTGGTGTTCCCGTAAGGTGATTATGAGGCATTAACCAAAAAGGGTGGTGTTCCCGTATGGTACATGTTAAATTAAATTCTGAAAAAGGTGGTGTTCCCGTAAGATTCTTATCATATGTTAATCAAAAAGGGTGGTGTTCACATAAGGTAATTATGACGCATTAATCGAAAAGGGTGGTGTTCCTATAAGGTGAATGATAGCCCTTAGTAGAGGGATAGGAGATGATGCTAACCGATAGTAGACGCTTAACCAAGACATGGGAGCTATCTTTATGATAATAATTAATGTTCTAAATGTTTATGGGATGGGTTAGTAGAATACCTCTCCACTATGATTACTAATATTTCTTTCATAATAAAATAGTCTTTTATGTAAAGGGATGTATTGTTCACCGAAGGATGATAGTATTTTAATTGTTCATAACAACATGTGTCTTCTCACTAATCTAAGTCTACATGTCTCATTATGCTTTCAAGTAAGGATAAATTCTTTATTTCTCTTATGCATTATCTTATGTTTTATGGCTATAGTATGTTAAATGATCTCCTATACGTATGTTCTCCTCACACTTCAAAGATGTTTCTTCTATGACATATGATTTAAATGTCTATATTTCATGCTTGTTCTAAGTTAATATGATTCCCTTATCCATGACTATGCTCATCCATTCATCCTACCAAGTTCTTTCTAGATTTACCTTTTTATGTTTAAATGATGTTGGGTTGATTATGACTTACTAATGGTTTTATAAAATATATGTAATAATATGAGACTTAGTATGAATCATTTCATCGTTGTTTCCATGGCATGCACTTCATACCTACATACCAGTACATTCAAAGTACTGACATATACTTCTATGCCTGCATGATTTAACCATGTAGGGACCAACACTCCTCAATATCTTTCACGTGGCTAGCTTGGATTTATGAAGATTGTGCTTGTGGTTAGTCCTCTAGTTCAGGGACAATATCCTACTTCTATATTGTTCATGTTGAGACTTTATTTCACTTTACTTTCTAGTTTAAGGGTGAGACTTGGACATATCTCGGCCCTCGTCCTATTCATACTTAGAGGCATTGTTGGATACTACGATATGTACCTATGATGTGATGTTAAGATTATTTTTGGAGATTTATCCCTTAGACCCTATCCCTTATGCGATGCTATTTGATGCTATTGATAATGATGGAAAGTGATGAAAGTCCTAAGTCCATATTTCCCCATAGCTTGAGTCCTACTTACCCTCCCCTTAGGTTTACTTTCTATGTGTTTTATGTAAATCCTATTCCTCTATTCATCCCTATAGCATGAGTCATAAGCCCCTATTCTCTTATAAATCTATGTTGAATGTTTGCTTTATATTTTGTAACCAAGGATGTGCAAACGATATGCTAAATAGCTTGTTTGGGTTGCCTTCGGGTTTTCCATTCATCGTGTCACATCTAGGCCCTAGGCTTGGGTCGTGATAGGTTAATTTCCTTTGGAAAAACCAACATGTTGAGAATGATACATGAAAAGTAGAATCAGATATGATGTAACGATACCATTATCCTTTTTATTCTACTCTAGCCTAAGGTATTAGGTTTTTCATACTCAAATAGTCTGAATCCTTTCATTTTTTCATTTCCATGTCATAACATGCATACATGCTCATGAAATTAGTTTATGATTTTTGTTGCAAAGGTTTGAAAGGTTTATGACTTTGATGTCAAAAATTGGACTCTTGTATTAATGTTGGGCTATTGATGTTCCTTTTACTCTATTCAAGCTAGTCTCTATCTCATTCGAGGATAGATGATCCCAAGGGATAGATATTGTAAGTTACCATGCTTCAAAAGATGAAATCAAGGCTTGAAATTATGATTTTCAAAAACTTTGGCCCAGAGTACCCACAAAGACACCCTTCACAGACGGTAGGTGCACACTACCTTCCCTAGAAGGGGCTTATTCAAGGGCTCCTTGGTATGTATTTGGGCTGCCAAGGAGAGGTGTTCCACCATAAAACCCTTCACGACTCATGGTGTATGAGATGACTCGTGTAGGGTCTGGTAGAGTGCACCCTCTACAGGCTACCCATTTTTCCAACTCAAGACACCTTCAATGGGCCCCACCAAAGGTCATGGTGGTGCCCATGAAAGTGTATCATCCAATTTTCAAGTGTGTATTCATAAGGGAATTTAATTCCTACCCCAAGTTCTTAAACTTGAGTTGGACAATTTATAGACTAAAATACCCTTCCAATGCTATCCTAACCTATCTAAGTTATTCCAATTACTCCTCAAACACTTAGACTCAAAATCACTCTTTCAAATCGCTCTCAAGTCAACTCTCATGCTCAAGTGTAGAATTCATTGAATACAAATCCTCAAGTTTCAAGTCAAAGTTATCCTTAGTTCTTTAATTCTCATTAAGGTATATGAGATTCATCCATGGGTATCTTTCACCCATGAAGCCCTACCTATTTTTTCCATTATTTATCAATTTTAAAGTATGATTAAATTAGGGTTTTTATGGTTCTGTGGTCAAACGATATTATTATGATGAAGATTGTCTTTGTATACTAGAATATGCTTGAATCACTTTGAAATTACATGATTTTTATGAAATTGTTCAAATATGGTATGTTGATTATGGAAATTACGCAACGGTCACTTCAATTATAATTCAAATAATCTTTAGTCCAATGATTATACATGAATTTACTTCATTCTCATGATTTTGAAATTGATGTACATAGATCCATGCTATTTCTCACTTCATTACTTGATCATGAATGCACAAGGTTTTCAAGAAAGTTTATACGTATGATAGGGGATTTAGGACCTTGAGATTGACCTGGGTTCCCTATGGGGAGAGACCCTAGTAGGGGATTTAGAACCTTGAGGTTGACCTGGGGTTCCTATAGGGATATTAAGGATTCTGTAAGGTGATCTAGGACCCAAGTATGAAATGAGATACTCCTATGCCTAATGTTTTAAACTATGAGATTGTGATCAAGTTTATGATGATGATGTACAAGTTCGAATTATGATGAATCATGATGTCTTATGATGATTTATGATGAGTATGACTATATTTATATATATGTGTTCTGTGGGATATTCATATAGCACCAAGAGGACCTTGGGATTATGTCTCACCCAATAGTTGAGGCATGATCCATAGAAGTAAACTCTATTATCCCATAATTGTATGTCACCATAGGAATGATGATATTTTTCAATATGGGTTGCTAGTGGATCCATATAGCTTATGATATGACATATAGAGTCTTACCTTGGCAAGTAGGTTCCCCTTTCTTTTCTATATGCACAATACTGGGATTCCATATTATAACTTGCATGGTCTTCTTATCGACTACAGTGACATTCCCACATATGTTGATGTACTATGATATCATGCATCATTTCACTCTTGGCATATTATTATGTTGATTCTTTTCTATACTTTGATTCTATATATGTGACCTTGCTCAGGTATCATTATTATGCACTTATTGATATTGTATATACCTATAATGTATTACATGACTACATATTTAGTATATTCAAATGTACTAACGCATATTTTATGGCTACATTATATCACAATATAGGTTCACATGACTATATCCCCCCCCTATCCATATGGCTAGATTTGGATTGCTCTTAGAGTCAGATTAGGTGAGTCCTCATCCTTCGCGGATGAAACCTATTACTATCCTGCTTTTATGTTATACTTGAGACAATCTTTTTATTATCATTGAGGGTGAGCTAGAGACAAGTTTTAGCCATCACCCGGTCTATGAACTAGATCTATTGTTTGACATGATGTATTGCTCTTTGGCTTGTACCTCTTATGAGTATCATGCTTTAACTTATGGTTATGTTTAGCTTCCACTTATATTTTTTCTTCTTTATTTTTCGTTGAATGCTCATGATATGCTAAGAAGGCTAGTTTGGGGTTCTCTCAAGAATCTCATTCACCGTGTTACACCTAATGTCTAGCTTGGGATGTGATATCCACTAGGAATTTGATGTTACACCTTCACTTTTTGGTAATTAGGGAACTCCACCATGAATCTAGCTATATCCTTCTTCATTCCATTCAACCAATACACCTCCTTCATATCTCGATACATTTTGGTGGATCCAAGATGTATAGAATACAAAGATTTATGGGATTCTATTTGAATTAGACCTCTTAAGTCATTAGCATTCAGAACACATAATCGACCTTGGTAGCAAAGCATACCATCTATCCCTTGGGAGAAATCCTCCAACATATTTTGACAACAAGTTCTTTCAACTCAACCAATGTAATATCTAGGTCTTGCTTTGCTTTAACCTCTACCATCACTGATAATTTGGACCTATTTTGCACATGGATGCCACCCTCATTGGAGTCAGTCAACCTCACACCCAATCATGCCAAGTGGTGAACATCCTTCACCAACTCTCTTTTTGCCTCATTTACATGAGTCACACTACCCATCAAAAACCTATTTAGAGCGTCGGCTACAACATTTGCCTTGCCTGAATGATATTGCACACTTATGTCATAATCCTTGAGGAGTTCAAGACACTTCTTTTGTATTAGATTTAGGTCCCTTTGAATAAATACATATTGCAAACTCTTGTGATCGGTAAATACATCAACATGTACCCCGTAAAGCTAATGACTCTAAATTTTCAATGCAAACATCACAACAACTAATTCAAGATCATAGGATTGATAATTCTGTTCATACACCTTCAACTACCTTGATTCATACACTATAACCTTACCATTTTGATAAAGACACACTCAAACTAATATGCAAAGCATCACAATAAACCATTAATGTATCCAAACCTTCCATGAGTGTCAAAATAGGAGCCGATGTCAGATAATCTTTCAAAGTTTAGAAACTCTTCTCACATTCTTCTAACCATTGGAATTTCACCTTCTTATGGGTCAACTTGGTCGAAGGTGATTCAATGAATGAAAATCCCTCAACCAAACTTTTGATAATACCCGACCAAACCAAAAAGGCTTCTAATGTCTTAAGGAGACTATGGTCTAGGCCAAATTTTTACTTCCTCGATATTTTTTGGATCAACTTTAATCCCATCACTGGATACCACATGCCTAGGGAATATTACCTCTATCAACAAGAACTCATGCTAACTGAATTTTGCAAATAATTATTTATCCATCAAGGTTTGTATCACAACCCTAAAATGATACATCTTATCTTTCTCACTTTGAGAATAGATCAATATGATCTCTATGAATATCACCACAAATACATCTAGATAAGGCTTTTACACCCTATGCATTAGGCCTGTGAACATCTTCGTAGCATTGGTTAACCAGAATAACATAACTACAAACTCAAAGTGACCATACCTCATTTGAAATGTCATCTTGGAAATATCACACTCTTTTACTCTCAGTTGATTTAGTCGGATCGAAGATCAATTATGGAGAAGTAAGTAGCCCCTTGCAACTAGTCAATTAAATAATCTATCTTGGTAGTAGATGATATTGCGAAGTTATGATGATTTAGCAAACTATGGGAACAGATGAGGGACCTGATCCCATGAGTGCTATTAACCTGAAAGCGACACCCGACAAGTAATTCACTGTGCACTAATAGTTTGTTATTTGTTGGTATGTGTGTACTTGCTCTACATAAATTTTCTAGCTAATGAAAATGCTTGAAATGTTGGTGATGTTGGCTATTTATATCCAACCTTTCTTGATAAGAAAGCTTGAGGGTTTCTACACATATTGAGTGAGTATTTTTTGTGACGCTCTCGAGTAGTACATTAGGAAGATCAGAGTTGTATTTTGTTCTGTGTACTTCATTTGTGCTTAATGGTGCTTGCATCTTGTATTTCAATTCCTATTATATAAAGGGATTAGTTAGCTATGGTGAGTCTTGAAATCTAAGTTGGCTAGAGTTAGTTTATTTAGTGGGTAGCAGAGTAGCTACTTAAATTGCTCATACCTGTGCTAGAGTTATCATAGTGAGAGGGAAGGTACTGTGAGTTAAATTCCTTGATTGCAAGATTTTGTAATCTAAATCTTTGTTCTTTTGAAGATTAATGGAGTTGGGTTGAAATCCTATGAGTGTAGGTCGTGGTTTCCTCCTCCCTTGAGCAAAAGGGTTTCCACATAAAATAGCTTGTACCATTTTACTTTTCTACCTTATTGTTTTTGTTGTTTTTTTACTATTTTTATTGTTCTAACGAGGGACCTGGTCCGCATATGCTTAGTGGATGCGTGCATTCCATCAATTAGTATTAGATATTGTACTCTATAAAAGGTTAACACCTAGAAGGGATCCTGAAGAAAAAATGGCAGTTCCATGGAATCTACAAGAGGGTTAGTCATCCACTAGACCTCCTTGCTTTAATGGGCAGTTTTACAGTTGGTGGAAGACTTGTATGCATGAATTTCTCATGGATGAAGATAGTGAGATATGGGATATTGTTCTTGGTGGTCCTCATATTCTTACATTGGATATGAAAGTTAGAGAAATGATTTGACTAGTCCCTTAGACTAGACAACAATACACTAATATGGATAGAAAGAAGATTGAAAAGAATAACAAGGAAATAAAGTTGTTGGTCTGTGGTATTGGGGCTGAGGAGTACAACCAGATCCCTTCTTGTGAGTTGGAAAAAGAGATTTAGGATTTCTTGCGTACAACTTATGATGGTACTGAGCAAGAGAAGGAGTCTAAGGTGGATATGCTTACTACTCAGTTTGAAAGTTTCACTATGAAAGAAGGGGAATCCATTCATGATATGTACACCAAATTCTCATCCATTATCAATGAGCTTAGATGCTTGAGTGAACCTATTCATCCTAGCAAGCAAGTAAGGAATATTCTCATAATTCTTCCCAAGTCTTGGGCCAACAAATTTGATGCAATCACTGAGGCCAAGGACCTAAATATTTTGACAATTGATGCTTTGATTGGTAATATCCAAACTCATGAGTTGAATAGAGAAAATGATGCTATAAAAAAATGAATTATTGGCTCTGAAGGTGATACAAGGTGAAGAATCTGAAGAGGATGAAGCTTAGATAACATACCTCACTAGAAGGTTTCAAAATATTATTAGGAAACACGATGGTTTCAAGAAGAAGGGAAATCCTAGTAGAGATCTATTGCTAATGTTCTGTGTCACAAATGTTAAAAACAGGGACATTTCATCAGAGATTGTCCAGTGCACAAGGTTGAATACAAAGATCATGACCATGGTTGGAATCAACAAAGATAAGTTGAGGGACCCTCCCTGACTAAAAAAGTAGAAAGGCTACAATAGACTATGTTGTGAAGAAGGTTCAAGTTATTGGGGAAACTCCTCCAGTGAGTCAGAAGAGTTTGAGGACCCAGAGGCTGCTTCCTTGATGGTTGTGAAAGAAGAGGATGAGATCTTCAATCAAATGTTTGCATTCATGGAAAAATCTTATGATGGGGATGAATCTGAGGAAGAAATATTTGTACGTTCCTTCTATTAAGTAGTTGAGGAAGCTAGCTGTTATTCTTATTGATTTGATTACTGAGTTATCTACTAAAAGAAAATGTTGAATAATAATTAGATCTTGTTCAAGATGAAAAAGTTTCTTTAATTTCTCAATTATTTGAAGTGACGAAACATGTATTAGATATGAAATTAAATAATGTAGCTCTTTGTAAAAAATCTGAATGAAGAAACAGAGGGTTATCTGAAAAGGAAAAATAAGGCTAGTATTTTGCAACATGACATTGAAGCCAGACTAAATGATGTTGAAACTAAGCTAGCCATGGCTCTAGAAAGGAATATTCAGTTAGAGAGGGAGCTGATCTTGGTCAAAGAAGAGTTGTCCAAATCACTCAAATGGGCTACTTCCTCTAAGATGCTAGATACTCTGACTCTTTAGGGAGATAATAGTAAGAAAGTTTTTGGGTTTGTGAAGAAAGGTTTGTATCATACTAATCATAGCAAAAAATGTAAATAGGTCAAATTTGTTGTTGTGTACTCACTGTGGAAGAGATGGTCATTTGAAGACCAATTGTCCTACTTTGAAAAATTCTGAAAAATGTTTGGCAGGATACCTTGAACAAAAGAAAAGAAGAATAGGACCTGGTCCTAAGGTGAAATCTCAAAATATTTATAAGCTGAGGAAAGTGGTGTTACCCCCTTGGACAAGAAAAGTGTTAATTACCCCCCTTATCTGCTTATTGGGAACTCAGATTGAAATGGGTTCTTAAGACTAACAAGTGATCTCTTGCAGGTAATTAAAGGAAGCAGTAGCCAATATTGGTACATAAGTAGTGGCTGCTCAAAGTATATCACTGGAAATGTTGAAAGCTTTCTTTTACTAAAAGAACTTCAAGGTGGAGGTGTTTCTTTTGGAAATGACAAAAAAGGTTACATTCTTAGTATTGGAAGAATTGGAAAGTCACTGGATCACTCAATAGAAAATGTCTATTACGTGAATGGATTGAAATTCAATCTGTTGAGTGTATCTCAAATCATTGACAAGGGCAATGAAGTGAAATTTCTCTCAACAAATTGTGTCGTCACCAATCTGGTATCACAAGAAGTGATTTTTATGGAAAAAGGGTGAAGAATATGTATGTGGCTTATCTGGACTCTATATAGGGGAATGTTCTTATATGTCTTAGTGCTCAAAGTGAGAATGCAAATTTTTGGTACAAAAGACTTGGTCATGATAGTTTCTCTTTACTCAACAAACTTGATGCAAGGGACCTAGTCTATGGGTTACCAAAATTGAAGTTTGCCGAAGATAAAGTTTGTAAAGCTTCTGTTAAAGGGTAGCAAAATAATTTTGATTTTGATGTTTTAGGTGATGCATGCATTCTTGATGGGGGACTTGGTCCTGAACCAGTTGTTGATGATGAACAAGGCATTACTAAATAGCCTGAAAATGAAGATGATGGAGAAGTTAGTGAAAACAATGAGGAGCATAGTGAGATTCCCATGATGTCCCTATGAAGATTCAGATCTGCTCATCCATTGGATAATATAATCTCACCTTTGGATTCTGGATTTCCAACCAGATCCAAGATGAGGAACATGGTCGCATTCTTAATTTTTATTTCCTCTATTGATCATAAAAATATGAAAGATGCTCTAAAAGATGTTGATTAGGTGAATTCCATGCAAGAAGAATTGAACCATCTTGAAATAGTAAAGTGTGGCACCTGGTCCCCAAGCCATCAGATAGAATAATCATAGGAACTAGATGGGTCTTTAAGAACAAACTAGATAAACATGGAGCTATTGGAAATAAATCAAGGTTGGTGGTTCAAGGCTATAACAAGGAAGAAGGCATTGATTATGATGAATCATTTGCTCTTGTTTCAAGAATGGAAACCATCAAAATTCTTATAACCTTTGTAGCATTCACAGGATACAATCTCTATCAAATGGATGTCAAGAGTGATTTCCTGTATGGCTACCTAAATGAGGAAGTGTTTATCAAACAACCTCCTGGATTCGAAGATGTTGATCATCCAATCATGTGTTCAAATAGGATAAGGCACTATATGTCTTGAAAAAGGTGCCCAGATCATGGTATGAGAGGTTTCCTAAGTTCCTTTTGGAGAATGGTTTCAAAGAGGCAAAATAGGCAACACATTATTTTTGAAGAAGACAAGAGGAAGGGATCTGCTCATCATACAAGTCTATGTTAATGATATCATCTTTAGTGCTACTTCAGAGTCTATGTGTGGTGAATTATCAAAACTAATAGGGAGTCATTTCGAAATAAGTATGATGGGTGAATTCAACTTCTTCTTAGGTTTTAAGATCAAACAAACTCTTGAAGAAACCTCAATTAGCCAAGAAAATTACATCAAGGAGTTGTTGAAGAAATTTCAAATGGAGGATGAAAAGCCCATTGACACTCCGATGGGAATAAATTCCAAGCTAGATGATGATGGAGATGGTTCATATGTTAATGAGACTATGTACAGGGGTATCATAAGATCATTATTATAATTGATTGCAAGTAGACAAGACATTATATTTAGTGTTGGAAATATGTCTAATATTTTAATCAAAGCCATATGAGTCCAACTTGAAGGTAGCTAAAAGAATCATTAGGTACATGAAGAAAATACAGGATCTATTCCTATGCTATACTGCATGTGATTCTTTTGAGTTGATTAGTTTTGTTGATGCTAATTATGCTGGGTATCAAGTAGATAGAAAGAGCACTTTTGGAATGGCTCACTTCCTTAGATCATGTCTTGTATTTTGGGGAACCAAGAAGCAAAATTATGTAGCTCTTTTAATTGTTGAAGTTGACTATGTAGTTGTTACCTCTTGCTATGCTAAATTTCTATGGATAAAACAACAACTATAGGATTTTGGTGTCATCATACACACTATTCTATTGTTATATGACAATACAAGTGCTTTGAATATGACAAAGAATCCTGTTCTCACAAGAGAACAAAGCACATAGATGTGAGGCATCACTTCCTAAGGGACTATGTTGAAAAAAGAAATATATGCATGCAATTTTGCAAGACTGAAGATCAAATTGCAGATATCTTCACAATGGCTTTGAGTAGATACCAATTTGAGAAGAAGAAAGTGAAGCTGGAGATGTTGAAACTGGAATAAATCATTCGTTTTTTAGGCAAATCAACATAATTTATTTGGCTATGATTAGAAGGGCATGTATCCTATTATTTGTGCAATACTTGTTGTGACCAAATTTCCTCTTATAGATTTAGGTAAGTACTCTTGTATAGTGATTTGAAACGAGAAAAAAAGGTTTAGAGAATTACTGAAGCTAATCATCTGAAACCTCTCATAGGACCTGGTCCAAAATCAAAAGCTTAACACTCTTCATATCACTTTTAATAAGCTTTTGAGAACCGCAAGTACTACTCTATGTCATCTTTTTTCTAGTTGACAACAATCTCATTAGCCTTAAAAACCTAATCACCGCTCTTTCCTTTCTAAGGATCCCTTTCCGTTTTTGTTTCACCTTAACTCGCTCTTTGTTGAAAAGAAAGGTCCTAAAAACCCCTATAAATCTTTTGCTCTTTTAACAAGCTCTTCAAAACCTCTACTCTTTGTCCTTTTCTCCTAGCAAATTAAAACAAAACTTACAATTTCACAACTATCTGACTCAACTCAAGGAATGTTGAATGCTCTTGAAGAAATAGAAGCATCAAAAGAGTTTTGTTTTAAAAGGGTCTCAACCATTCTTCCAGAAAACAAAGCCTCTGATTCTCAAATAGAAGAACCTTTAGTCTTTTGTCCTAAAAAGAACATATTCAAGATCTGAATGTCATCCAAAATCTTTTTCCTCTTTAATTAGTGCAACTAACTCTCCTTCTTGTGAGTGAAAAGTTTGGTTCTCTAGTTCAAGTTGATCCCTCTCCTGTTATACTTTCTAACCTTAATATAGAAGGAGATATTCTAAGTGAGAAAAGGGTTGAGTCAAATATCATTACTGCTAGTGATTAATTAGTGGCTCAAAGTTTATCAGTGATGGCAAAAGAGTCAACGAATCATCCTGTTCCAAAAATCATTACACATCTGGGTATCTCTTCTATTGCTGACTCTGTGTTTTACAAGGATGAAGAGGATAGTCAACCTCTGGTTTGGAGGGTAAAAAGAAGGATGTTTCCCATTTCCAGTAAGGGAAAAGAAAAGGTTATTATGGATGAAAAGTTAAAAAGGAGAAGCTCCTACCCTACTAGAGAAGTGGCTCAGAAATTAATGAGTGAAGCTATTAGAGAAAGCAATGTTTTGACCCCTGCTAGGAGAAGGCTAAAAAGAATTAAACTAGTTGATGTTCTAATTCCTAAAAAAAAGATGATCAATGTTGTCCAAGGTGTAAGTGAAACTGAATCGGGTGACATTGTCAAGGTTGTTGAGAAGAAGAAGAAAAGGGAGTTAAAAACAAGTCATACTAGTGAGAGAAAGAAACCACTAAGGAGCATGAACACTAAAGAAAAAAGAGTACGAGAGGATATTGATGAACAAAGAGATGAGGAGGGACTTGGTCCTGCAAAAAGAAAAGAGAAAGTTCTTTTTGTCATAACTAAAAAAGAGAGTGTCTGTGCTGAAGACCTAAAGAGTTCTAAATGGAAGGGTCTTTGACCCAAAAATTAGGTTCAAACCCAATATGTGTGACTTATCAAAAGCTGTGGAATTACAAGGTTGGACTCACTTATTTGTTGAAAATATCCTATTCTTACATGAAGAGCAAGTAAGAGTGTTCTACTACAATTTGGAGTTTTTGTATGATGGGGTGTGAATGCTCGAGTGGGAAGTTGCATTTGGATGAAATATTGTTCACTGAAATCATGGGTACTCCTATTGAAGGTGTTAGATCTATTGTTGGAAAAATGTGTTTAAAAGGGTTCTTATATGAGTGAGGCAAGTTGTCAAATCTAAATGGAACTGGCACTCCTAAGAAATTTCTAAAAGGAGTCTATCAACTCTTTTTCAAATTTATCAACAATATTGTGTTACCTAGATTTGAGAAAAGGAACATTGCTTCTAGGAAAGTCTTATTCATGATGGAAAAACTTAGTAATTTTGAAGCCATAAACCTACATGCTATCATATTGGAACACATGTATAAAACTATCACTGCTAAAGAAGGAAAACATAGGATGGTTTATAGTTTCTTGCTGACAAAGGTGTTCACCTATTTTGGTATTTTGTTTGATGCTAGTATGAAAGGGTCGGTGAAACAAAACTTTACTCTAAATACTCTCATTGAGTGTGAGTGCATTGAAGGTAAAACTGGATAGGTGAGTAGAGTTTCTGAGCTATTGGGAGAGAAAGAGCATCTGAAAAAGGAATTGGAGAAACTCACTACTTTTTTTAGTAAAAGAGATACTGAAATTTTTGTGCTGAAAGTTCAAGTGGTTCAGGCAAAATCGATGAGACCTAGTACTAAGAAGGTCCCCATGCTGAAATCTTAGAATGAGAGCCTGAATGCTCATAGATCTTAAGAAAAAATAGCACAATCATCATGTTAAATCAGCTACCCATCTCTCTCAATTCATGCAGTCTCTTACTCAAAAACCCCATTTCTCCTGAAACTTGTCAACTCCTCTATATTTTCCTAGTTATGTTTTTCTTGTTTTTATTCTAAGCAGTCTAGTATGGTTCTCATATGGTAGGATTTTTGTAAAGTTTGGACTACAAATCTTTTGATTGATGAATGAATATCTTCTTTTAACTTCTTTCTTTGTTCCTTTGTTTCTTTTCATCTATGCTTGTGGTATCTCATGTTATTAATTATGTCACACTTGTGTTGCATTGATTTTGGGTTTACTATCAATTCTTTTTTATGATTCCAAAAGGGGAAACGAAAATGCTTTCAAAAGCAGAGAACAAGTAAACATATGTTGGTGACAGGGAGAACTAATACAGGGACCTATTTGAAGGAGAAAAGTTTATTCATAGGGGAAATAAGTTGCTGAATTGAAAATGTTGAATATGCTGTTGAAATTCATTACTAGAAATGTCATGGTTTTGTCATCATCAAAAAGAGGAAAAATGATGTTACGATGTTTTGATGATTTAACAAATCATGGGAAAAGATGAGGCGCCTGATCCCATGAGTTTTGTGAACTTAAAAGCAACACCCAACAAAAAGTACACTGTGCACTGACAATTTGTTATTTGTTGGTGCACATCTGCTTGCTCTGTAGAAATTATCTAGGCAATGAAAATGCTCCAAATGATGCTAATGTTGGGTGTTTATATCCAATCTTTCTTGAGAAGAATGCTTGAGAGTTCATACACACATTGAGTGAGTGTTCTTGGTGAGGCTCTCGAGTAGAACATTGGGAAGATCAAAGTTATTCTTGTTTTTATGTACTTCATTTGTGCTTCATGGTACTTACATCTGGTAAATCAATTCCTATTCTATAAAGGGATCTGATATTAGGAAAGATTTTGGTCTTCATTGCTAGAGTTATCTATGGTGGGTCTTGAAGTCTAAGTTGACTATGGTTAGTCGATTTAGTGGGCATCAGAGTAGCTACTTAGTTTGCTCATACCCGTGGTAGAGTTATCACATTGAGAGGGAAGGGATTTAGAGTTTAATTCCTTGATTGTAAGAGTTTGTAATCTAAAGTTTTGCTTCTTTGAAGTTTAATAGAGTTGGATCGAAATCCTATGAGTGCAGGTCGTTGTTTTCTCCTCCCTGAAGCAAAGGGGTTTCCACGTAAAACAACTTGTGCCATTTTACGTTGCTACCTTACTATTTTTGGTATTTTTTATGGTCTGTTGTTCTGACAAGGGACTTGGTTCCCATACACTCAATGGATGCATACATTCCATCAATGGTATTTATTCTTTGAAGTAAACTTGTTTAATTGTCGATAGACTATACACATTTGAAGTGACTCATCCTTCTTCCTCACAATGAACAAGAGAGCACCCCATGTGTAATGCTTGGCTTAATAAAACCCTTTTCCACCAAGTGTTTCAATTGTTCCTTTAATTATTCAACTCTGTTAGTTCCATATGATACAAAGAAATTGAGCTAGGTTGGGTGTCGAGGATGATATTTATTCTAAAGTCTACTTCCCTTTCGAGAGCAATACTAAATAAGTCATTGGGAAAGACATTCGAAAACTCATTCACCATAGGAACTGACTCGAGAGTAGGAGTTTTAGAATCGTTATCCCTAACCCTTATAATATGGTAGATACACTCTTTGGCAATCAACCTTTGGGATTTTAGGTAGGAAATGAATTAACCTTTAAATATTGAGTCACTACCCACCCATTCAATAATCAACTCATTAGGGAATTGGAACTTGACCACATGGGTTTTACAGTCTATGAAGGAATATGAAGAATGTAACCAGTCCAAGTTGAGAATAATATCGAAGGTGACCATAGCAAGTTAAACAAGGTTACAAGGAACAACTTTATGTAAAATTGACATTGGATAATTTTTATAGACTCTTTTGCCTATGACTAACTCACCAATAGGGGTATATACAAAGAAGGGCTCTAGCAAAACCTTTGGACTTAGATCAAACTTAGTGGCTAGGAAAGGAGTGACAAATGATAAATTGACATCTGGATCAAGTAATGCATACATATTAATGATAAATACCTTCAACATACTAGTAACCACATTGGGAGTCTTTTCCACCTCTTGCCTAGCATGAAGGGCACAAAATCGGTTGTTGCATAAGTACCACCTTGTGGAGTCTTCTATTTCGCTCGACCGCCTGGTTGAATCTATCCTTGATGGAGACCTTTCTGACCTCTATTTGTTACACCTATACATTTTTACAGTTTGTGGCCCATCTTACCATGCCTATTGCAAGAACCAAAACCTATCAAGCACCTAACTTCATATTTTTTCCCACAAGTGGAACATTTAGGAAATACTTTTTCCACCACCACCTTGAACCTTAGGGTATTTGACCCTATCCTTGTCAAAGCTCTAATTTTTAGCTTGAGATGACCCTTGACCTTGGAACCTTTGGCCTTGCTAAAAATGCTCACTTCCACAACTTGATCTAGTATTTGTGAACCCACCTTCGAATCGTCCTTCTTGGACTCCCTCATATTTATCTCCTTAATCTTTGCACCTTCAATTATCACGCCATAAGTCATGAACCGAGAGATTTCCATCTTTTTTACAAGAATAAAAGTCCGACATTCTTTGACAACCAAATGCGATATCCCTAACATGAACTTGATCGTTTTGGCATGGGGATCAGGAACCAAGGATGAAGCATATATGGAAAGCTTGGTAAACTTGAGGCCATACTCCTTCAAACTCATACTCCCCTATTTGAGGATGATAAACTCCATCATCTTCGTCTCCCTAAGCTCATGTAGGAAGAAGCATTCCAGAAATGTAAGATTGAAGACCTTCAAATCAATTGAACCTTCATCCAACCTCTTATACTTCTATTGAGTAACCACACTTGGTGTACCCTCTTGAGTTTATAAGTTTCCAATTATGCCTTTTCTTCTGAAGACACTCTCATGATATCCAACACTTTATACACTTTATCAATGAACTATTGAGTATCCTCATATGCCTTTGAACCATAGAACTCAAGAGGGTTCATTCGCGTAAAGTATCTCACCCTAGATATAAGGGTAGACACATGAAGAGGAGGAGAAATCACACCTTGGTTTGCCTAATTTTTCATAGTTTGAGCCAACATAGAAAAATAAGACAAAATATGACATGGGTCTGTTATTCCCCTAAAGGGTTATGAGGAGCCTAGTCCTCGTTTACGCGAACTTTCCTTAGCTCGAGTACTCTCCTTGGAGGTATTTTTTGAAAAGCACAAAGAGTAATTGTTAGAATTAGAAAGCGTTAGGACACATTTTACATGACATGGATCATGAAAGAAGTGAAGATTCCTAAAATACCTCATAGCTTTCTATTCATTGACGTGGCATACTTCACATCCATGAATAAGACTCTACTTGAATTGACATGTTGGACTCTCTAGGAGACTTCAAAACGTTGGGCTCTGATATCAAATTTATCATGACTCAAGCTAGGCTCTAAGTGAGACACCAGAAATGAGATCCTCGAGGAAACTCTAAAATATCCTTCCTGACATATCATAAACATCCATAGGTAATTAGTGGAACACATAAGTGGAAGCAAAGACAAACATAAACTGTAGCACTGAGCATGAGAAGTACTCAAGTCATATGATCCATATAGCATGTCCAACAAGCCTCTAAGAGACACACTAGGTGGGGGCTAAGACATGCCCCTAGATCACCCTTAATAAAATAAAGATAGTCTTAAGATAGCTCAACTATAACATAAAAGATAGAAGATAGTAGATTCTATTCTCGAAGCATGAAGACCCATCCTTATAGTCTTTGAAGAAAATTTAGATCTAACCACGAGGATGAGAAGGAGGATAGTCACTTATCCATATATTGTGAAATAATGTTGGCGTATGTTTTAGTATGTTTGAATGTATTAAGTATGAGGGCATGCTATACGAGAGTATACACATAATAAATAAATAAGTAATACATAAGACAAGGATTATGTAGAACAAAAGTAATGAAAGGAATTAACATATAATATGCCATGAATATAGTGATGCATGATAACATAATGGGCGATACATATGTGGAAAGTCACCATAACCGATAATAACATCATGCGAGCTATAATATGAAAACTTTGTGTTTCCCCTACATTGAAAAAGGGGAGTCTATTTGTCAAGGTAGAACTCTATCGGCATAAACTATGTGGATCCACTAGAAAACCATATTGGTAATCATAAATCCTATGGTGGAACATAATTATGGGACAATGAGATTAAGTAATAAGGACCATGCCTAAACTATAGGTATGGCCTAATCTGTCACGACCCGGATAGGGGGTCTAGATGTGACATGGCGAAAGAGGACCCGAAGACCCTCAATCAAGCCATCATAGCATCATTATACTCATCATCGGTTTGGAAACGCGAAAGCTAAAGCATGTAGCACATAAGCTCTAAGGGTTTAGAGACTTGTGACACAAGCTATGAGAGCAATTCGAGGATGGGAGGAGCATTCTTGCACATAGCACATAATCATACATCATACTTAACATTCAAGCCATAATCTTAACATGATAATATAAGCCAAAAATCATAACATGAG